>LZPO01027915.1:0-23332 GCA_001675575.1 Neotoma lepida | reverse complement strand
GAAGTGAGATGGAATACTATGCACTAATTAGTTATCACATAGAGGATATAATAACGAAATGAAATGGAATACTATTTACTAATTGATTAGCATATATAGGATATATTAATGAGGTGAAATGGAATACTATTCACTAATTAATTAGCAGATGGAGTATATATTAATGAGGTGAAATGAAATACTATTCACTAATTAATTAGCACATAGANTATATATTAATGAGGTGAAATGAAATACTATGCACTAATTAATTATCACATGGAAGACATATTAATGAGGTGAGATGAAATACTATGCACTAACAACACAAGACTTGGGATGATAGGATGATAAACAGTTTTTTCTTGATATGCCAAGGGCCTTAAAAAATAACTAATAAATTCTAAAGGAAATAAAAACAATTTGTGATCAAAATAAATATTTCATTCATCTAAACTAGGTAACACAACTAGCAGGAATCAGTCATACACAAGACTATTCCCACACTGAAGCGTGAAACCTAACCTCACAGATTTGACTGGGTGACAACAAGCTCCTTACAAAGGTTACCTACAGGGAAAGAAAACAAACACAATGTGTGTGATCTCTACTCCCTAGAGGAATGTAAGACAATGTGTGTGATCTCTACTCCCTAGAGGAAGGCTGCAGAAAATCAACCACACTGACTTCACTTTGGACTTCATGATCATACCCTTACCATGACCAATCCCCTCTTCCTTCTTACTATCTTATCCTATGGAGAGCTTTCTTTCCACTATTATACAATTTCACAGTGGTTCTTGTACCTTCTCTCTTGTCCCTGCCNACAAGTGGTCCTTCACCTAGTGAAGAAATACTACAGGAGGCCCTATGTTGCTTTCTNCAATCTTTCATGAAGATTGACATTATCTTCCCAAAGGAGGTGCATTCTTTTAGACAATAGGCAGTCTCTCTTACATAGTTTTTCTCTCTCTTAAGTATTATGAAGAGTGGGATCCACAGCAATTATTCATAGATAAGTAAGAATTGATTTATTATCATTAAAACAAAAATGTCATTATTCTCTCTTATTTACTAAATTTATTGTGTATTTGTCATTTTTTTGTGTATATTTGTGAGTGTTCTTACATGTGTGGATGTCAGATATGTGGAGGTCAGAAGACAACTTGCATGAGTAAGTTCTCCCCTACCACCATGTGGGGCCCAGCAGGGATGAAACATAGGTCTTCATGCTCTGGGCATCTGTCAGCCACTTCATTGTTCTTAATGACTCAATTATTTACACACACACACACACACACACACACACACACACACACACACTTATAATTGTTGGTTACTTAGTGACTTTCTTTTCAGGACTTGTTCAGCTCTCTTTCTTTAAAAAAAGTTTATTTTATATGTAGGTGTTTTGTCTACATGCATGTATGCCCAAGAATCAATCTTAACCACTAAGCCTCCTTTGGTATACAATTCAGTACCACCCCGTGGTAGTATAAATGTAATTGACCCTCATAATCTCATAGGAAGTGGCACTATTAGGAGGTATGGCCTTGTTGGAGTAGGTGTGGTTTTGTTGGAGGAAGTATGTCACTGTGGAGGGGAGCTTTGAGGTCTCATTTATGCTCAAGATATCACCCAGTGTGTCAGTCTACTTATTGTTGCCCTCNGATCAAGATGTAGCTAGCACTATTTCTGCCTGCATGCCGTGCTCCCCACCATGATGATAAAGGACTAAACCTCTGAAACTGTAAGCTGCCACCTCAATTAAATATTTTTCTTTATAAGAGTTGCTGAGGTCATGGTCTCTCTTCACAGCAATAGAAACCCTAACTAAGCCATACCCATAATGGGCTGGCTGGCCCCTCTCACATCAAACATCAATCAAGATATTTGTCAAAGCTCCCAGGCCAATCTGATGGTGATAATCCTTCACTAGAGATTCCCTCTTCCCCAGTGACTCTAGGATGTATCAAGATGACAATGAAACTAACTAGCACAGACACCAACCATTATAAAAATATTCACAGTAATCAATGAGATTCAAACATAAATAATTGCCTTGAAGCAAANCAAAGCCCAGGAACAAGAAAGTTTACTGCTGGGTCTTAACAAAGCTTTAAGAACTAACACAGAGGTGATGTATCATAAAACACAAAGAGACAGAACATCCCTAAACTCATTCTATAAAGAGATAATTACATAAAAATAGATAAGAGACAATATAAAAAATATATAGTCCAATTTACCAGATAAATATAGGTGAAATTTTCACAATAAAACATTTGCAAAACAAATTCACAAATGCATTCCAAAGATCATACATGTCCTGGTTGGTTTTAAGTGTCAACATTTATAACCTAGAAACACCTGAAAGGTAAGCCNGGATTGAGGAATTACTTAGATGAAGATAGTGTGTGGGCCAGGCTGTGGAAGACTGTCTTGATTGTTAATTCATATATGGGTGGTTCCAGCCCACTCTGGGCATCACCATTCCATAGGAAGGTGGTCACGTACTGTGTTTGTAAAATCTAGCTGAGCATAAGTCTGCCTTCCAGCTAGCAAGCAGCATCCTTTGTGGTTCCTCACTCACTTTGGCTGTGAAGTGATTTCCTTGGGCAAGGATATGTGGAGTAGCAATCAGTCCTAACTTCAGTTCTTCCTTGAGTTCTTTCCTTAACTTTCTTCAATGATGGACTGTGACCTAGAATTGTAAAGAGAATGAACCCCTTCCTCCCTTAAGTTGCTTTAGGTCATGGTGCTTTATCACAGCAATAGACAGAAAACTAGAACAATATACCATGACCAAGTAACTTTCATTCTAAGGCTTCAAGATTAGTTCAGCAAAATGCTAATGCATAAATGAAATGCAACACATCAGAGACAGAAATCACAAAACAACTCATGCAGATAAATCTTTGACAAAGTTTTGGTGAGCTGCATCATAATAACATCCCTGAAGGAACTAGGAATAGAAGGAGTGTACTTCAACATAAAAAGGTCATATATAAGACTATACCCAACCCAATGTCAAATGGAAAAACTGAAAGCATTTCCTCTAAAATCAGAAAGAAAATAAAACTATTTTCCCCAGCCTCGCTCAATAGTCAGTTATAGCAGTGACACCAGAGAATAAAATCAGAACAAATAAGAAAGGAAGAATTTTTCATTCTTATTCCTATTGCTATTCCTATTGCTGGTGACAAAATCCGATACTTAAAAGGCTCCGATGTCTACATCAGAAAATTCTTAGATCTGATGAACACTTTTAATAAGGTAGATTGCTTGGTTGCTAAAATGTTTCCCTTGCAAACATGAGGCCCTGACTTTAGATTCCTAATATCTATGTGAAAAGCTGATTGTGACAAAGCACACTTGTAATTCTAGGGCTAGAAAAAAGCAGAATGATTTCTGGAGCTTCCTGGCTATCCAGGCTAGCAAACTGGCAAGCTCCAGGTTCAGTGAAGGGAACTCATCTCAAATATAAGGTGGAAAACAATTGAAGATGAATACATCTGATGTCAATTTCTGGCCTACACACACACACACACACACACACACACACACACACACACACACACACACACTCATGCACACACAGGGATCAGAGGGAGAGTGATAAACTAACTTAACCAGAAAAAGAATGTGTAATAAACTAATTTAACCAATGGAGTGAAAGACTGCTACAATAAACCTTCAAAATGTGGAAGAAAGTAATAAAAAGACACTAAACCTATGCTCATTGATAGTCAGGATTAATATTTTAAAACTNGCTACATTACCCAAACCAATCTACAGATTTGATGCAATCAGCACAGAAATTCCAATGACTTCTTCAAAAGACTAGGAAAAAAAAACCAAACCTAAGGTTCATATAAGCACAAGGATCAGCAACAGCATGGCAATATTAAACAGCAAAGAAAACGCTAGAAACATTGTGGTACCTGCTCCCAAATTTTCCTACACTAACCAAACCAGCCTGGCCCGGATAGAAAAACAGTCATACAGACCAATGAAAGAGGCCCTGGTAATAAACCCCAGAGCCACTGCCAGCTGTTGACTAAGGTATAAAAAACAAACATTAGACAAGAAAAGACAACAAATGCGCTGGGGAAAGAAGCACATTTATTAAGCTATTCTCACTAGGGGAGAAGATGGAACAGGTGAGAAGAGCATTTTATACATATCTTATGATATCCCATCCCTACTCCCTACCTGAAATGCTCTACAGGTATTAGAGTTGAGTTACAGATATTTAAGTACCAATAGGGAGGTTGCTGATGAGCACTGGAATGCATCATGCAATTAATTACTTACAAAAGTTGAGTTTTCCAATAACAATGTGGTAGCATTTGTTTCTGTATTCAATTGAATGACGTGTCCATTGTCAGTTTTATATACCACATTTGTATCTGCAACAACAAAGACATCCACAATTGGCAAATGCATCAAGATAATNAAATATCTGTAAGGGAGAAAATGTGCATTACAAACACCCATTAGAACCACCATTGTCAGCCTTCAATAATCCCAGCAGATTTCTGCACTTGGCTCACATTAATCCTCTAGAAGTATCAGGAAACCTGTCTAACACATGCTTCATTGTGTGATGAACATAGGGTTAGTGAGAAGGCTACTCCTTTTCATAGCTTAACAAATAGAAATTAATTAAAATATAGGCAATCTGCCACCCATTTTGAAAGGAAGGAGGCAGAAAGAACACCCCCCAGCTTCCAAAGGAAGCCATTCTTCTTTTTCTACAATCCAGTGTTTAGATTACAATAGCTGCTGATTTACCGTCACTTCACAATGCTAAGTCAGCCNATACAGAACTACCCTTCTGCAGACTTGGGCCTCTCTCCAGCCCTCTGTCTCCATATGATTTGCACTCAAATGCATCCTCTTCAGGTCAGAGAATCCTTCCTCTGGTATTTTACTAGTTTTGTATGAGCACAGATCAGAATCATCGAGGCTATTACCATACCATCCAATGCATCTTGAGAACTTTAGAAGATGGTTTTTATTTGAAATAATTGTTTTGCTTTTGGATGGCTGATTTTTTACATATTTGTTGGTAAATTTTTGTCAACTTGACATATAACTACATGTAGCTAGGAAGAGGTAATTTCTATTGTGGAATTGCCTCTCTCAGATTTGCCTGTGGACAATCCCCAAAGTGACACCACCTATAGTACACTAGGCCCCACCACTCTTCTATCAATCATAAACCAAAAAAAAAAAGTACCCCACAGGCCTCCTTAGCCAATAAACTGGTTCTTGACAGCATTCACTTTGCATATAAATATTGTATCCATGACATATTCACATTAAGATTAAGCATTCATGGTGTATTTTCTATTCTTTTTGTCTCTTCCATTCCTTCCTCCCCCAAACTGTAAAAGGCAAGATAGGCTATGTGTGTTCCTTGTGTGGTATTATTTATCCAATCCCCTGTTTTCCTGTGCTCAGTGACTGTAGATTTGATTAAATAACTTTACTCCCATCCCACTCAGTATTTTTCTCCTTGATAGATCTACTCTGGACTCCTTTATTGTCATGAGCAAACCACCATATTCTGGTAAGAAGAACTAAATAGCATGCCCTCAACAAACATGTCTCTATAGACTTTTACTGCACTGTTAGCCATTTGTATACCCTTGCAACACTCCTCTTGCATCATAGAGATAAACATAGCCCCCAAATCCTCAAAGTAGTTTACCTCTCAGAAAGCCAACACAAAGAAGAATCTTAAACATGGATGATGTTTGAGGTCCCAGAGATAAAGCAGATCTGAGAGTGTACTTTTATTATGAACAGTCCTAGGCCAGCAGAAGGAAGAACATAATTCATGCTATGTGGTCTCTCACAGAGAAAACCTTAAGTAAGATATGAGTTTTTTATTAAAGATACAGGTAGAAATATTAATCATTATTTCTTTTAGAACCAAAGTAGAAGGAAATGAAGCTTAAGAAGATAAGGACTACACTTAACACTGATTACTTTAAAGTCAATTTTGTTGGATAATTGGATTTGAGATTTGTGAATACTGTTAGCGCTGCATGCTGTGTCCACAAANTTTTACTCCTGGTCTTTACATTTTATTAGAGGAAAAACTTGCCTTTTTTAATCCATGTGTAATTCTTTAGCTCATTATGGAACAAAGATCTCATGAAATAATACAAAACCATTTAATATCTGTCTATATTCATTGGTTTTCAAGCCACTATTTCTAATCTAGTATTCTGGTTCTTACATTCCTCCTCACTTACTGTTTGACTTACAACCACCAGAGTATCCGCCNGCTGCTTTCAGAGCTTCTCTTGCTAGATTAGTAAGTAACACTATGGCAAAAGCATCTCTAAACTTCCTTACACCTTGTTTGATATTAGGCAATGAAATATGAGTGACTCATCAATGAGTGAAGTACCTTAACATGGGAAGATTAAGCTAGGTATGTTTCAAGCATCCTTAAAACACAGCTTTATACATGCCTCTACAGTACCCTGATTAAATAATCTTAAAACACAGCTTTATACATGCCTCTACAGTACCCTGATTAAATAATCTTTCCCTCTTTTCAGCTCACTGAATTCTAAGAACCAATTATCCTAAACACATATTCAACTCAATCAGTTCCCGAAAAGGAAAATATTTGACAGGATAGCTTCACTGTCTATCTACCCCATCCTAAGTGCTTGCATTTGCAGTCTCCTACACTCATAAACAAACATGACTGTCACATCGGCCCAATCCTTTTTTCCCCTTATAATTTCAATAACAACAAGAAATACATAGCAGGAGTTGGAGAGATGGCAGTTAAAAGTTCTTGCTTCTTTTTCAGGGGGCCCAGGTCAAGTCCCACAATCACATGGCACTCACAACTATAACCCCAGTTATGAAAGATCTATCTGGGTTCCATGGGCACTGCATGTGTATAGTGCACAGACATATGCCTAAGTAAAACACCCATAGACATAAAACTAAAATATTTTCAAAAAGCAGTCCATACCAGTATATCCTAGTTTAAGATTTTTTTGGTAAAAATCCTTTAATTTGTACCTCTTCTACCCAAAGCTGAGAGCAAACATTTCACAAAGCTTTGATCTCAACATGGTAGAAGCATTATGGTCCCAGCAAGGGAACACAGGAAATGACTCACTTGTAAAATNTCATGAAATGTATCTCAAACAACCGGATTTTCACACTGAAACAACTGCCCTGGCTATTCAAACTCCAATTCCAAAAGAGATTCATATCACCCATTTGATGGTTGATATTGCTTGACAAGTTGACAGGATCTAGAAATGCCTTCAAGGTAAAACTCTACAAGGGATCTTCCAGGTTAGGTCAACTGAAGTTGTGAGGACCCTCCATTCCAGGGGTTTAAGATTACATTAACAGTTCAAAGCTAGCTGAGCACAGGGATTCGTATCTCTCTGCTTTCACTTCAGCTCCCACTACTGGATCTTCTCATTGTGATGGACTGCATCCCCTGAAATGCAGGTTGAAATAAACTCTTCATCCTGGAGATTGCTCTTTTCAGGTATTCTGATTCAGCAATGAGGAAAGTAATTAATATAGAAACCTGACCTGAGAATAGGGACCAGGTCTGTGATAAACAGATAATGTCATTTGCAGGCCTTGGAAGTGGGATTGTAGGAGGAAGGTGTAAGAGATTTGAACTTTAAACTAGAAAAGCCCTAGACTGTTTTAAGCAGACCCTAACAGACCATCCTGGTAGGAATTTGAAGGACCAGATCGCCAGAGGAATGTGGATAGTAGAGGCTTGGCTTGTGAGGGTTTGAAAGGGAACAAAGCCTTTTGCACATATGGGCAGAGGATCTGGTTAAATTCTGGCCATGCCCTGAGAACTTGTGTGAGACTGAATTTCAAATAAGTGAACTAATTGTTTGGCAGAGGAAATATTAAGATAACATCACATTCAGGCTATGGCATGGCTACTGATCGCTGTTTTTATTCATACCTATAATGGGATACAGCAAAGGGAAATGAAAAAAAAAAGTAGTTTTTTTCTAGGAAAGAAGCCTGAGCAAATTCAAAGTCATAGACAATAGGAATGGTATCCTAAGAGTCAGAGTGTACCAATTAAAAATTCTAACTTAGAAGAAAACAAATCCATTTGAAAGGAGAGATTCTGAACTAAGATGTTACCTGCTCCAAAACAACGACCTAGGCAGACAGAAGCCACTTTGGTCCAATGGGGCCCAGGCTACATGTCAATCTGGCAGAAGAATATGGCATCATTGTCAATGGACTGTTAGGCTGATAGATAAGAAAGACGAAAGAATGAAGGGATCATGGAGGCATACACACAAAGCTTCCAAAAGTCTGCCGAGACCATTTGTGTATTAAATTATAGGTTCAGATNCTCTGAAAAGATGCACTGCGGGGGCATTACATGAAGCTATGAAGACAAAGTCTATGTTGAAATGTAGACACTAGGATGTCAGCAATACCANAATCATGGGAGGTCCACCAAGGAAAGCTGCAGGCCTGAAGGGAAACTGGAAGCTGGACCAAGAGAGATGCTATGTGTGATGGAGGCAGCAGAGCCAGATGGGAGAGGTTACTTAAGTCCTTTGGAGCACAGACAATGCCCTCNTGCATCTGAAAGATTTGGAGTTTTCCCTGTTGGGTTTGGTTCTTGCCTTTGTCTGATCTTTCCTTGCTTTTTTTCTATTCTGCCCTTTTGGAGTGGGGATATTCATCCTATTCCGTTGCATATCGAAACCCTGTAGCTTGTTCTTGATTTTATAGCCCAGGGTGAAGAGATTGTCTTACATCTTAGAAAAGACTTCTACTTTGAATGTTTATGCAGTGTTGGGCTGTTAAAATCAATGATGATTTTTAATGGATTTTGTATTATGGAATTAGTTATGAACGTATGGGGACAAAGCATGGAATATACTGGCTTAAAAGTGGTATGCTTGAATGTCAAAGAGACAGGGACAGAATTGTGATGGCTTACAACAATCATAAACCTGAACAGAGCTAGAATCACATTGAAAATAAATCTCTGACCACATCTATGAGGGCCATTCTAGATTAGGTTAACTGAGAAGATACATCTTAAATGTTGGTAGCACCACCCCATGAGCTGGGCCAAATAAAGAAGGAGAAACTATTTAATTTGAACATTCATTTCCCTCTGCTTCCTGACTGTGGATGCAATATGATCAGCTGCCTAACACTCCTGACATTATGTTTTCCTCAGCATGGAGGACTCTACCCTTTGGCTATGAACCAAACCAAACATTTTCTCCCTTAAGTTGCTTTGTTACAGATATGTTTTGTCACAGCAATGTGGGAAATAACTAATACAGAATACAGATCCCCTCCTTTCAAATGCCCTGAATTTTTTTTTTTTTTGTTTTTTTGAGACAGGGTTTCTCTGTGTAGCTTTGACGCCTTTCCTGGAACTCACTCGGTAGCCCAGGCTGGCCTCCAACTCACAGAGATCCACCTGCCTCTGCCTCCCCAGTGCTGGGATTAAAGGCGTGCGCCGCCACCACCACCCAGCAAATGCCTTGAATTTTTAAAATGATGTTCTCACAGACAGTATCAGGTAACAAATCCCAATCCATTAACATGTTATCATGGTGGTTTAACAGGAAGCTGATAGTTGAAAAACCCCAAACTCTGTGTATATTAGCATTATTACTTCATTACTTGAGGCTATTTTATTACTTACTGAAAATGCAAGTATGCATTTAGTTTGGGCAAGATAATTTGCTTGCTTAAATTGAAGAATAATATTAAATCTATTTATAAACAATTCTTTAAAAAACTGAAAAAAATTAAGAGAATAAAATGAAATTGCAAGGTTTTCTGAAGCATTTGAATCCAACATGATCTTAAAATAATATATATATATATGATAAGCTTTCTTTATTACTCTATATTATTAAAGAAAACACAGAACCAATATACTGGGAAATCAAGGCTAAGAATTATAGAATGACAAAATGGCCTGTTTTCACAGAAAAAGTCAAACTATTTCACAAATGATTTATTAAATATTGAGTTAAGATTTCATTTCTTAATTAAGCATCTCAAGGATCAATCAAGAATCCAGAGCCATTCATGATTGGAACACAGCAGGATGCTCATCCAACTAGTGGAAAACACTCCTCGCAGCAGTGCAGGAGCCCCCTTCCACAAGAAATAGCTTAATCTTTTTATCTACTTCAAAATTTTGTTAATTTCACATCCTTCTCACCCCCACCTAAACTTTTGTGAAGAGGAAACTTTTTATGTTTGTTTATTTTTTTTAAAAAAAAAAGTCTGTTTTTACTCAGATAAATCAATGCACTCCAGGTTCTAAAATGTCTTTGATTTCTGCTGCTTGTGATCAACCACTCATACTTTTCATAGTGAATATACTTCTCTACATTGAAAACTATCATAAGCCTGTTCATCTAGGTCTTCTCTGTACCCAGTTTTCCCATTTGTTTAATAAACCTACACAAACTTCGTTATGTGAAAGATTTCTCTGTCACTGTGTTCATTACCCATGCTAGTCTCCCTACCTCCTGCAGTATAGTTGCAGCCTTCACTCCTGAAACTGGAAACTGCCAATATCACTGTGGGCTTGCAAATACCAATTTCAACCTGTGCTTCTGCCACATTCAATTGCCCCTAACTCAACTTCACAGAGTGACACAGAGAAGAGCAGAAGGATCTAAGGCCCTTGTCCCTTGCCTTTGAACCTCTGCTTGTTTGGGTATTCTTCCTTCAAACATCTCTACAGGTCCCATCCTCCCAAAGGACACCTTCAAAGCTCAGCTCTGGGCTTTCATTTTTCCCTACCAGCTTTTCTCTGAGTGACCATTTTACTGATACCTTGCTATATTGATCCTTGAATCAATTTANAACTACACCAAACTCAGTAGACTGAAAGTGAAAGCTTTGTAACTTTAGCTACACCCAGTCTCCAAATTTCACTTGCATTGGTTTTGGTCTGAGTGTGAAATTTCCTGTTCAAACTCCTGTGTTCAAGCAGCNGGCGTTGCTGTTTGAGAAGGTTGAGGAATCTGTAGGACATGAAGCCTTGCTAGGGGAAGTGGACCACTGGAGATGGTCCTTAAGGTTTTAGAGCCCAGCTCCTCTTCCTTTACTGCTTCCTGATTGTGGAATTAATTTGATCAGCAAGCCTCCTGCTCCTGCTGGTATGCTTCCCTGGAAGAACTCTGTCCTCCAGGAACTGTAAGCCAGATTAAACCCTCCCTCCTTAAACTGCTTTGTCAGGTAACTTTCACATACAGCAGGAAAAAAAAATAGGCAACATAGCATATGCTCATTCCTGCTTCTCTGCTTCTTTAGCTCCTGTGTTAATACTGTTCTTTATAATATTATACCTGGATGGTTGTTAGCAACAAGACAACTTCTTTGTCTCNGGTTATTCCCATTACATATGCCATACCATTCTGCATAACCAGTTTTCTCGTCTGTCATGGACCAAAGTCTTATGGTCTCTAAAACTAAAGTGTAACATTCAAAACACATTCCCATGTTATATGCAACCAATAACAGACAAGATGATATGCATCATCTGATCATTTGGTGTTTTTGTTTTGTTTTTTTACAGTTCCCTATATCATATATTGCCTTTTCCATTTTGATTTACTTACCATGTCCACTCACACATGCCTCAGGTCCTCTTTGGGCTTTTCCTCTGTTTCAAATTATCCTTTTCTTCCAGCTCTTTGGAAGTCCCCACATCCTCACTTAGTAACTCCATCATCTGACTTCTCGTACTGGTCATTTAATCCCTTTGAATGTTTTTACTATTTAATTTAGCTTGGATGCCTTTATTTTGAGTTTTCAACAACTTCATTCATTTAAGAAGAAGCTGTTTTAAGACTATTTTGAGCTAACACAGTTTACTTTTAAGACGCCCACGTAATCTCAGAAGGAGGGAAGATATAGCCAGGTCTATTCCAAGGATGGAAATGACCTCAGTCAAAGATGACTCTCTTCCACTGAGACACAGATCTCTATCTTAGGCCTGGACTAGTCTGGAGAGTCTGTAAGCTCTGGAGTGTGTGTGATGCCTTTAGCTGGTGTTGGGTGGTAGCTCTTGTTGAGGATGCACTTGGCTATGAGGTAACAATGGAAGCCTCATGCTTGCTTTCATGGCCTGTTGTCCAGGTAGTGAAGACTGCCTTCACTAAACCCATGAAGTTGGAGAAGGTGTAGATGCTGCAGTCAGATATCTTGCCTGGGACAATTCTCAGAGTTCAACCTGTATAGCTTGGCCTACTGGTAGGGGTCATAGGGCCTTGCTTAGTACTGGGTTACAAGTAAAAGACGTGGATTTAATTATTATTTTTTTCCTCCTCCAAGCAAGAGACATCTCTCTCCAAGCTTAGCTGCTTGGAGTTTGGAAATAGGTGATGCAGAAAACTCTTTCCTTCTTTCTTCCTTCAATATCTTGTTTCTTTTTGTTACATCAAAAGTGGGTGTTATGGTCTCATGTTAATTTTTTATCACCTTTGATGGTACATTAAACTGTTCAATTTAGTATTTCTGTGGGGAGACAATTAACAGAGAAACTCATCAACCATCTTACCCCTTCTATCTGAGAACTATTAATTTTTCCATAGAAGTTCCCAGGGTAGAAAAAAAATTGAAAGTCTGATTAGAACTTTGAGATTATGCAGATCTTGANTCACTCTATCTTGTACTACCTTTGGTTCCCCTAATATCTTGTCATTGTTCATCTCTATGTCAACCTAACAGTCTGCCATTATCAGAGAATAAAACAAAAACAAAACAAAAAAAACCCACAACAATGAAAAAACAGCTGTGAATGTATAAACTGAGCAGACCACTTACACTCGAGTTAAGAATGGCATTGATAGCATCTGATACCTATAGCAAAGTGTTTCCTATTTTGTTGTAACCCACTGTCCTAGTTAGTTTGAACTGTCAAGTTGACAACGCTTAGAGACACTTGGGAAGGGATCAACTCAGTTGAGGTATTGCCTAGATCAGATTGGCTTGGGAGAATGTCTGGGGACACTGTCTTGATTCTTAACCATCCCACTAAGAGAGGGACCATCGGTTTTCACAACATCCCTCACAGACATGCCCACAGACCAAACTTCAATTCCTAAATTGAAGCTTCTCCTCTCAGATGACCTGAGGCTGATCAGGACAGCATCCAATGTCTCCAAGGGGCAGTTGATTTGCGCTTGAAAAATATCTATATACTCTGAAAGCATTTTGGTGGGGGGGATAAGATGGAATTAGACATATTTACCTTCAGGATTCAAATCCCTATAAAAGATAAAGCCAGGAACATAAAAAGTTACCACAAGAAATGTCATCTTTATTGTAAAGTCTTCACTGTAAGCAATTAATACTAATTCAGGAAGAAGTGTCAATCCTATGAATGTCCCTTCCTGTGATAAAGAACTCCTCCAGGATACAGCTGCTCAACTGATGGTGTCTATCTGATTTTGGACTATAATGTGAATAGCAGCGATTTTCACATGATCATTTTATTCTTTTAATTATTTGTCAAACAAACAAACAAATAAACAAAACAGAAGACGAAAATCAACTCTGGAATTTTAAACATCTTTATCCTTACCCCAGAAGGTCTGTTTAAACAACAGCAGCTTAAGCACAGCTTTAATGGTACTTAACTTTTTTTTTTTTTTTTAGGCAACACCTGTGCCACAAGTTTCCTTAATTTCAGACTCACAGACTCAAAGGTCTCTGCATAAGTACACAATCTGATTAGCAGGCAAAAGGATAACTTATGCAGAATCTTGCCTTCTTTTAGTTAAACATCTCATATCAGATGAATATTTTAAGAAATAAATATCTGATGTCTCATTTTCAAAATAAAATTGTCTTGAGTCAGTGTAGATCTAATTCCAGATGAACAGATGACCCCTACTGGTAGTGTAACTACCCACCACTACCACTCAATTTCCCCTGTCACCCAAAATTGAAGTTTGGAGTAGAAAATTACCAAGAGCCAAGCTTGCCTAGTGGTCTACAGACCAGACAGGGCCGTGCATTTGGAAAGCTTTAAAATAAGCTATAAGAAGAGACAAACCCATGTGTGGTTAAGAAAAAGACAAATGAGCAGCAGAGGGAAAGGCAAGGCTTAGCTGATGTGGAAGACTGCTCCCCACTGATTACTCAGCCAAGGGGAAAGGGAGGGAGTGGCTTGCTTACTGTAGAGTTCACACACATTTTATTCTATGCCCCAATCAGTATCCTACGCTGGCTTGGCTTTGCCAGGTTGTAAAATTAACTGCCTCACTTTGCCTACTCTTAGTTTTCAGTGCTGTTATTATGAAGTAGGTCCACATTTCTCACAACATAAAAGTTGCTTCTTGGGCTGAGGAGAAAATTCTTGGCAAAGGGCTTGAAGTGTAAGCATGAAGACCTGAATGTGGATCTCCATAGTCTATGTGAAAATGTGGGTGTTGCTGNGCACATCTGTGATCTCTGCTCTGGGGAAGTGTAAGAAGGCTGCTCTGTGGCATGTGCTAGCCAGCAGCCTAACAGACCAATGTGCTCCAGGTTCTGTGAGAGACTCTGTCTGAAAAGTTATAAAAATAGAGTGACTGTGGAAGATATCTGGCATTGACTTTGGCTTCCATACTCAAATACACAGGCATCCACAAACATACATGCACACACACACACACACACACACACACATACACACACACATATGTACCTGTATACACATTCAAATTTGACACTTTTTATAGCCCTAAAGGCCTGGAAATCAGCACCATCAAGACTTATATGGGACAGTTATTTTAAATTCACATCCAAACTAAAAAGCAGAGAATAAATGAATATGTAAGAAAACCTAGNTAAACATGCAAACCACCTCCCTTTCTCTTCTGTTTTGTTTTTGTTTTGATCTTTGCCTTGATTTCTCTCATCTGTAAAAAGTAAATGGAGTGGACCCCATTTTCCAGTTGCCCATGATAACAGGCAGGTGACCCTATACACTATATACTATACAAAGTGAGAGCTTTCTGGGCACAGGAGATGACTCAATGTGTAAAGATGCTTGCAGCCAGGCCTAATGACCTGAATTTGAGCTCTAGGACCCAGAGGGAAGAAGGAGAGAACCAACTCCCACGTGTCGAATAACCTCTATGGGTATACTGTAAGTATACACGTGTACACATACCCAAAAACCAAAATAATAATATTTTTGAAAAGCTGGATTTTCAAATTTGGTATGCCACTCCAGCATTGCATCCTGCTGTGCGTGCTGGTTCTATGTGGCACTCACAACGTCTGGTGACTTGGAGGCAAGATGGAAAGACAGGGTATTTTAGGGGTAAATGGGGAGAACAGGAACTTCTCAATGCGTCAGACTGATATTAAAGAGAACTGCACATAAGTGAGATGACCACCCACATTTATAGTCAAAACCTATGCCTTGACTTCCTTATGACATACATATACTAATGATCCCATTGATACTTCTAACCTCTACCTTAATTTCTTGGGTCTGAAATTTACAGTACACCTCAGACATCATGCTGTGGTCTCACTCCAAAAAAAAAAGAAGCTTCTTAGATAGGAATAACTATAAAATATTCCATTTAATTTTTTAATTTTATTTATGTTGAAAAATATAACTTCAAAAACCATTAAAATAGTTCATATAGCTGCTGCTAAGATACTTGAGCACAAAGCTCTCTCTTGAGAAGCCCATGCCTACGTTTTATGGCTGGTACTACTGTTTTTCTCTCTGAATAACTGACTGATTGAGAGATGGTCTCAAGTATCTTAGTTTGACCTCCAACTCACTATGTGCTGAGGGTGACCTTGACCATCTGATTGCCTGGTCTCTAAATCAAAATCCTGGGTGCTGGGATTACAGTAATGTCCATGTCCATTCTATGTGGTCCTGGACAATGAGCTCAGGCTTCATGCGTATTGGAGCCCTCTACCAAATGATTTACATCCCCAACAACACAGGCGAGTCGTGGGTTTGATGGAGAGACACTGCCTCAATGATAGTGTGGAGGCATGATTAAAGAAGATTCCTGGTTACACATACACACACACACACACACACACACACACACACACACACACACACAAATAAAAATAAAAAATAAAAGCAAACTTACTCCTCCATTTCACCTGAGTAGAAGCCTTAGAAATTAATTCTTTTGAAAACTAATTTGAGATTTATTTTATTTTATGAACATTTTGCCTGCATGTACGTATGTGTACCATGTACATGCCATGTGTTTGTGGAGTTTAGAAGACTTCCCCTGGAACTGGAGTTATAGATTGTTGTGAGTCACCATATGGGTTTCAGGAACCAAAGCCAGGGCCTCTGAAAGAGCACTGAGTGTTGCCAACCAGTAAGCTGCATCTGTAGCCCTGAAAGAATTCCTTAGACTGCTAATGGCCACAGGTTAGGACAATGGTACTCACTGCTGCTGACATCCTGTTTAAAATTGTAACAAATGCTCTTCACTACAAAACCCTCATTCCGGCACACACAAATTTTGTCATGTGCTCCTTTGTAAATAGGAGCAAACTTCAAATCCATGGTTTCCAATTGTTCACTTAAAAGGCATCAATCCTTAGTCCTAACCTTCCTTTTTCTCTCAAATCTTTTAATTTTGACAACACTAATTAAATGACCTCAAATTTCACAGTGGTATTTCCTTAATCATAAATTAGATAATGTCTTGTTGAACTTGGAAATTAGAGATATAATGAATTCTACATATTTAATCATGATGTGAGCCTTGGTTTTCATTAAAAATTCTGTGCTCTGTTGTTGAAATACCTGTTGGTAGAGTTGGAACTACCCCTAGCCAAGCTGCTTTGACATCATCCCTGAATCCTTCATGGATAATCTGTGAAGTTTAGTCATCGTAAAGTGACTTGATACTGTCCCAGTAAGAACCGTGTTTGCTGTTCAAAATCAGCAGCCTCTCACCATGATGCAGTATAATCAACTAATCTACCAAATGAACAGAAAAAGGAATGCTGTAACTGTGCCTATCCATTGGTAGCATGGTGAGAGAGAGGCGGGGGACAGGGAGAGGGAGAATTGTGTATACAGATATGCATGTGAACATGAATGAATAGAGGCTATAGGAGAACATCAGATGTCCTGCTCTATCACTTTCCATCTTATTCCTTTGAGACAAACTACCTCACTGAATCCATCACACTGGCAGCCAGCAAGCTCCAGTGACTTTCCTGACTTCATCCCTCACCACAGCTGGGGTTACAGGCACATATAGCCATGCCCAGCATCTTATGTGTTAGGGATTCAAACTCAGGCCTTCATGCATGAAGAGCATGTGCTGTTGCGTACTACTCTACCTCTTTAGCTCCTTAAACCTGTTTTCTTGCCTTCTAGACATTTATAATATCAGCATACTCAAGCTGACAAAAAAGAAGAGATATGGGATCAAAGACAGTATTTTCATTCTAGTTTGACTTCAAAGAAATATATAATCACTACAGAGAAAACTACAAAATGTAAATATATCAAGGCAAAATAAATGAAAATTTTAATATGTTTCCTTTTAAAAACACGCATTTCTAGTCACAAGACATATCAATATCTTATAATAATTTATTCCCTTTAAAATTATGCATTTGGGGTTTGGGGAGTAGATCAGTGGTAAAACATGTTTTTAGCATGTGAAATTCCCAGTTTGATTCCTACAACAACAAAAAAAGAATAAAATACAGGTTAGGAATCTGACTATGTCCTTACAATTCTCCACTGTCTATTTTGAAAGCCTAACACTATGTACCGACATGGACACAGTTTAAAGAAGAATATACAAAAATAGTGACCTGGGAAGATGGCTTAATCAGTAAACTGCTTGTCCCACAAGCATGAAGACATGAGTTTGATTCTCAGAACCTGCATTCTTAGCTGGGCCTTGTATCTGTAGCCCCGGTGCTGTTGAGACTCAGACAAGAGAGTCCCTAGAGCTTACTTACAGGTTCAGTGAGAGACTCAGTCTCCAAAACATATTGAGGAAGACTCCTGCTATCAAGCTCTGGCCTCCACAGCATGTGCCCATATGCTCATAGACAGGAACACTTGCTCTCACAATTTCCCATTGCCTATTTTTCACTCTTGACACAACCAATATACATGGGCCACTGGCACTACTTAAAGAGAACTACATTGAAACATATCATTGCATATAGAAGAGGAAAAAGTTGTGATACAAAAAAGACAAAAAAGAAAATACTGATGCTATAGTTGTGAACAGAAGTATATAAAGTAGCTGTGAGGGTTTTGTTGTCTGACAAATTAATTCATGCTTTTAAACAACAGATGCTATGACTCTTCGAATGCATAATAGCATAAGTTTATCAATTTATGCATATTTCAATTAAATCTCTAAAGAGCAGAATTGATCACTGCACTCCAACAAGTATGTAATTAAATCATAAGGTAAGACGTAATTGAACAGAAAATTGATTTAGCTGAATAAATTGGAGGAAATGCTGCATTGATTTAAAAAAAAGATTGAAAGAAGTGACAACAAGAATGATTGAAATTTGAATTCTCAAAGATAATTGGACTGTGAGATGAAGAGCAGAAATACTTTTTAGAATGGTTATAGGATAGTTACCAATATCAGAAAACTATAAATAGGGACTGGAGTGGTATCTGGATCAATGATTAGGAGCACCTGTTTCACAAATATGAAGAAAGGAGTTTGGATCCTGATGCCCCTGCATACCTTTAACCCCAGAACTCAGGGAAGCAGACACAGGAGGATTGCCTAGTGTTGCTGACTACACAAGGGTAGCTGGAGAATACTAGCTCTAGTTTCTGTGAGAGGCTCTGCCTCAAGGGAACAAAGTGAAGAATGATAGAGTGGGACAAATGATGCTCTCCTCTGGCTTCCTCGTGTGCAGGTGCATGCACCTGCATGCATGGGGACTCATACACACAAACATGGACATATATCTCTCATGCATATATACTCACATAATAATAATAAAAATAAAAGTAAACTATAGTTAAATTTAAGGCTAAATTCAAAGAAAACGAGACAGTAATTTTGGACAGTAATATTTTTTTTTCTTTTGGGGGAGGGTGAATTATTTCTTAAGCACCCTTTTATTTCTTAAATTTTGAATCTTATCAAAGCTCGTGAGAAAAACTCTGTTGATTAAAAAAAGAGTTGATGATTCCACAGTCACATAGTTGGTTTAGTTGTGTTCTGTGTTCTGTCTGGGATGTGATGTGATTGATTACAAGCAGTCACGAGAAAAGGTTCTGCTTTTAGAAGGAAGTCAGATAAAAAGCATGTGTTCTGTTTCTGGGTAGGAAGTAAGGGAAAAACAGATNCGTGTTTTGTAAGTGTCAAATGCTCCGAGATGGAAAGACTTAACCCCTCCTCCCATGACTGTACTACNTATCAGTAAAATGTAGGCATGTATGATTTAAGGCTGATGCTGAAATGAGACTATGGTACAATCTTACTGAAATCCTTTTGTAAGTACTCAGCCTTTTACTTGATTCAAACATGTCCCTAGAATGTGGAGACACTGTAGCCTTTTATTTATTTTTTACTTTTAAATCATTGTTTTGTGCAGGGGACATATATGCATGTGTGGCATGCATGTACATTTGTGAGCGGGTGTACTGTCCTGGGCATGTGTGTGGAAACTGGAGTTGACCAATGCTGGATATCTTCCTTAACTGCTGTGTTCTAGTTTCATTTCTGTTACTGTGATAAAACATTCTGCCACAAAATAATAGATGGAAGAAAAGGGTTTATGTGGCTCACAATTCCGAAGGGGACAGTCCATTATTTCATGGAAAACAGGGTAGACAATCTAGAAACAGTCATTCCACATCTATTGTAGCCAATAGCTGAATATGTGGTCAGTATATTCCAGGTCCTGATTCACAGAAAACCTATTTTCTGGATGCCAAAAAANNAAANNANNANNANAAAAAAACAAAAACAAAAACAAAACAACAAAAAACTATGAAGTGTGGGTAGGGGACATAGACAATCTATCTACAGTATGTGCACTAATGGTGATTATTTTTCCTTAAGAAGAGTGTTTTTTGTAGCTAAAACAGTTCCTCTACTCCTCTACACTCTTGCCATAAATTATCATTCCCTCATATGAGAAAGTTTGGCACCACTGATTATAAGTTTGTGAGTGTCTAGGTCAGGGTCCTCAATGGAAAATAAGACAGCAGAAAACTGTACCGGTTTTAGAAATGTTATCTTCTACGCAGGTTGCAGTGTATCTGGGGTCCTACCATCTGCCATCTACTCAAGTTATGTTCCCTTGGAGAAGAGGATTTTGCATGAAACCTCGGGACTTAGGGTGCAGACAGGAGAAGCTGGCCAGGAAAAATACATATGTGCTTTTGTCAGGATGTATGATAGGAACTCTTCCTACTAAGTGGGGAGAGATGTGAGCTGGGGAAGAGATGTGAGTTGGCAGCAGATCAGTCTGAGATGGCAGAGAAGAATAATTTGTAAGCATTAGAAGAACAATAGATCTCCAGTGAATCTTCAAGTCCCTCATTGGGGTCCACTTAACAGACGACATAGACCAACTCACGTTACGGGAGAGTCCTGCTAACATGAACAAGCTTTAGTCTTCTCTTTACAATCCATCACTCCATGTGAGAATGCAAATGTGGTAAGTATATTTTTAAGGTATTAAAAAGCATATTTATTATTTAGGAGCACACGGTACAGTGGTACAGTCCGTGCAGAAGAAAGAGGAACACTTGAGTAGTTGAAGAGTGCACTGAGAACTGAGTCCTCGCCCTTTACTCTGTGGCTCCCTGGGTCTTAACTCGGGTCGTCAGGCTTGGCAGCAAACATCTTTACTCACTGAGCCCTTTGGCCAGCCTGAAAGAGCAGTTTAAAGCAAGCTGTGATTGTTTTCCTTAAACTACTGGCATCAGCCCACATTTGATCATGGTTAACTAAATCTTTCTTGCCAAATGTTTGGGCTAGTTACATCAGCTGTTTGGAATTTTCAGTTTTCATTTGAAACCTGGAAAAAAGTACAAGCTCCACATATGTAAAGAGTCAAATGCTACAATGCACATTGAACCTTCAGAATCTTGCTTTGAATAACCACCCAGTATGTGATCCTGGGGATAAGAAAATTGGACTCAGGATTTACCCAAGACTTAAAAATAACAATATTCAAGCTGACCAAAGCAGGGGACTTTCTAGAGAACTTTTAGCCCTTTTAGGTTCCGTTACAGGAACAGTAGTTAATACTCTTGGGTTAGAATCCCAAGTCAGTCTCTGCAATACTGATAATTGAGTGGTGCTAACATTATTTCCTTCTACTCATGCACCAGTGGCCTTTCTACAGAACTTCAAGTGTGAGTGTGTATGTGTGTGTGTGTGTGTGTGTGTGTACACCTGGGCAGGTGCAGACAACACATGTATGTGAGTAGTGGATAGCAGGTATCATTCCTTTTACTGGCTACCAGTTTTTGAGAGTCTCTCTTTCACCTGGAACTACCCAGCAAGCCCCAGTGTCCACTTGTCTCATCCTCCCCAGTTCTGAAATAGGAGGTATACATCACCACATCCAGCATTTGGTATATGGGTTCTGCAGATCTGAAAGATCCTCACCGTACAAAGCAGACACAGACAAATGAGCTGTCTCCCAGCCTAGCTTCTAGTGTTTACATATTTCTTATATCTTTCCTTATTTTCTTTCTCCACCAATTGATCTCATGTATCTGTATGTATGTGTGTAACTGGGCAGCCCGGTGCATTCATGTGACATACAGAAGACAACATTTAGAACTTGGTTCCCTCCTTCCATGATGTTGGACCCAGAAATATAATTCAGTTAATCAGGCTTAACATGAACCCCTTTACTCACTGACATGTTTTTAGCTTTTTTAATAAAAATCCTTTATGAAGCTAGAGTCACTGTTAAATCACAAGACCTAACAGGGTGAATAAATGATTGTGTTATGTATGATACAATGGATCAGCGTAGCCTTGGCTGACCTTCAGTTGTCCCTCATGGGGGCACAAGAGAAACAGTGCTCTCTGTCACTGGGGTTGAACATGCTGCTGACAGTTATCAGTCATGTGTGAAGCATGGAGATGATTAGAGCTGTTGAAACATACATTTCTGTCCTCACCTCAGGTTGCATCTTTCATTTTGCTAAATGCTTGCTGACTTTTCCTAATTTTGCATTCTGTTTACTTAGTCTTCTGCATCCCACTTAATTCTAGCCACCTGTCTGCACAGACGGTGGCTTGCTCACTTCTACGTGAGATCCACAGACCCGGACCTGACAGATTATCCCAGTTAAACTGTTGCTGCGTTTTTACTTCTCTGGGTTGAAAGCAGGTCAAAGAAACCGAGAGAACAGATGTTACTCTTTAAGCATTTTATTTCTGTTTCTTTCCTCTCATCATTCCTTAGAAAACATGATATGACGCACGTTCTCCTCAACATTATGTTTCTGCCTCAGAAAGACAAGCCCCCTGTTTCCTGAAATATGGAATTTGCTATCCAAATCATTAGGTAGAGAAGAGGTTCAAGACTTGTGCCCTGCCTTGCTTCTCCCGCATGCTAACTTCCTTGTTTTCTCCTTGGGACACAGCTGGAAGTCATGATAAAATAGGAGGTAAATGTCTATGCAGACATAGAACGATGTCAAAACTATTCACAGGGGCTTTGTTCTAATCCACCTGTTCGAATAAAATAAAGAAGTAGCAAGCTAGTGCACTGGATGGACCTCAATGTCAATCAGCTAACTACTAAATGATTTCCATGGGTCAAGGAAATACAGGAAGAAGGAGTCATGTGAAAATCTAATCAGGAAGAAAATAATAATGGGGCACATTTGTTTGAAAGTGACTGGCATTTGTTAATACCTACCACAGGAAAAACACCCACCTAATCATTTGTGTTTATTTTTTTATTAGCATAATACTGACTGTTCTTGGCTAGTCAGAGAACTCTGGGAAACATCCTGTCTCTGCCTTCTCAAACTGGTATTGTAAATATGTTTTTCTTGCCTGGCTTTTTGTTTGTGTGTTGGGGATCTGAACTTGAAACACCATGCTTGCACATCAAGTGCAAGTGCAAGTGATTTGATTATCCTTTACCTATTTAAAAAATAATCCCACATAATTTAACCTTTCTGGTATCATATGGTGAAGAGAAAGGTAGATGCATTATTCTTATGAGAGAAGGAGAGTCAGTAGAAGTCTGCAACGAGAAAGACTCTAGGGGACTCCCTGTTCCCTTCTAACATGCATCCCACCTAGCCTTGATTGACAACAACAAGAAAGACTCTAGGGGACTCCCTGTT
>LZPO01027914.1:53532-65531 GCA_001675575.1 Neotoma lepida | reverse complement strand
TATAATAGAGACATTTTTGTTTGTTGATGGGTTTCTTTTCCTTTCCTTTTAAGAGCGTCTGTAAACTTTCATATAAAGAACTTTCACTTACTATAGAAAAGGTCCATGAGATGGTTGCCCACACTTTTAGGGTCAACACACAATTAGTTAAATGGCTTCTTGACACACCATCACCTATGACCGTTTATTTTGTATGTTTCTCTTCTTCTATAAACCACTGGGAAAAAAACTGTCATGTAATGATTGTCTCAAAAGAGCTCCATGCAAATTCTAATGTCTTAGGCACGCATTTTAAATTTAAAATATGTTCATGGTTGGTCAGGACCAAATTCAAGTTTGTTACAATGACCCCTGGGGCTCTTGTAACATTTTTCTGTAGTAGCTTGGCCTTTCTCATTAAGAGTANGAAATGTTTGGAGTGGGTCTGTGAATGGCCACAGTTAATCTTGAATAGTTTACCTCCTGTGATAATTATTTTTAAAGTCAACCCTGCCTTCTGGGGCCAGCAACATGGGCTCAGTGAGAAAGGCACTTGCCAACAAACCTGACAACCTGAGTGTTCTCTGCAACTCCCATGGTGGAAAGACAGAATCAACTTCACAGGAACCACACAGTCAAAATAAATAAATGTAGTTTTTTTCCTTTTTTATTCAGTCTAACCAGTCCAAAAACACAACAGGACAAAGGTACATCTCTACTTACAACTAACAACTCATCTTAACCAAGTTCAGAATTCTCTTCTGCATTAGTTCTTTCCAAGCCACATAGAGAATGGCTTAAACACCAGTCTTTTATGGGGACAAAATACACTTCCCAGATTCCAGTGATAACTCCAGCACCCAGTCTTCCCCTAAATTCTTATTGGCTGTTGATGATCTCATCCGTCTCCTCCTTTAATAGCATCCTGTCCTTCACCAAGACCAAAGAAAGCTCTACTGAAATTTGGAAAATCAGACGATTTGTAACCAGCTGTAACTGATTCTGCTGCAGACAGCAGAGTCGCATGTCTCAAACACAGATGAACTTTCCCCTGGCTAGGTCTTTTCTTTTCATAAACACTACCTCCATGACTCTCCAATGACAGCAAAACATTAACATGAAGCCTCAAGACCCTCAGATCCTTCTTGTTTATACAACCCAGACAGCGTTTTGTTTTCTGTCTCTTGTCTGGGAATGATTTGATTCCTCCCCCTCCCATGCCACACACAAACACACTCAAGATAGCGGTGGCATGTTTCAAACCACCTCATGCAGACAATCGTGTTTTACTGCACTTAAAAAATTCTAGTTACAGAACAGACTTCCCTACAGAGCATAGAGCTGAGGGCTGCTTCACTTGCTGCTGCCCAGAGAATTCCTCCATAAAAAAAATCTTATCTAAACAAGCTTCTTTAATCTAGCTTTGTTTTTATTACATCACTCACTGGGCATGCACAGAAGTAGGAACTTTGCTAGAAGTGTTTATTACCATACCTACCCAACCTAGACAGCTAATAGCAGATAGATAGATAGATAGATAGATAGATAGATAGATAGATAGATAGATAGATGATAGATAGATAGATAGATGATAGATAGATAGATAGATAGATAGATAGATAGATAGATAGATAGATAGATAAATGATAGACAGACAAATAGATGCTGGTAGAAAGATAACTTATTAGATGGATGGATGGATTGATAGATAATAGAAAAAGTGACTCTTCCACCATCACACAGAGATATCACCTAGAAAGTCTTCACTCCTCTCTTCCTAGAAATCAACCACACAGGAGAAACTTTCGCTTCCCGTCCTGTCTGAATATATCTACTCCTCACATCAGACTCTTTGTGATCAACACTTGGCTTCCTTCCTAATAAAATTATTTTATTGTACTGTTTTCTTCCCTACTAGGTCGTAAGAAAGTATCAGCACAGGAAACTGTATGTTTTGTCTAGTTTTGGAGGGACCTCAAGAACCTAAAGTCATGTTTGACATGTAATTAAAAATAGTCATCTGTTGAATTAATATACATATATGAACTCTTTCAATGAGTTTCTAAAAAAAATTTTAAATGTCTTTTAGAGATTTGTAGCTGGCACCCAAGAGAAGTGAGTATCTCAGATGTATGGCTGGAATTGGGGCTATGACATGCTTTATTGAATGCTACCTGACATAAGCAGATGAAGCTTCCTATTAACATTGTCCATTGGTATCCGTTGACATTTATCTATTTAGTTCAAATCACTTTTCAAAACTGAGGTTTAAAATAATGTATTAAAAACAGAAGTATCAAATTTTGCAGAAAATTTCTTAGGTTAAATTCACTCTTGTATTCCAAATGGGTTAGGAACACTACAGGGAGTCCTCTAGCTCTCATCTACCACCTCTAAGTATCAAACAGGNCAAGGAAGAAAAAAGTATTGGAAACAGAAGCTCCAAGGTCTTACCCTTGGAGTGGACTCTGAATGGCTCCTGTTCTTGGCTACTAAGGCATTGATTCTGCCTCTGTTCTCTGTGGCTATCCACGGCCTCAAGCCAGCCACTTTGCTTTTCTGACTCACTGGCTGACATCTGGCAGAGTAGACACATGTGCTGACTTAAGAAATAACAAGGAGCCTGCACTGCCTCTAGGAAAGACCTTTGCCTTCTGATGTCAGAAAGAGGGGAGGAGCTTAGAGCAAATGTTTGGAGTGCCCTTCTGGTTGCTCTATTTAGCACTGGATAGNTTCAGTCATCCCCACCATTAGACTGGCTCTCAGAACTTTATAAGCAAGTTGTAAAAAGTGGACTCATATATGAAACAAAGCTCTTTATCGTCAGATCTCTACCTCCCTTGAATGGAATTGATTTTCCCAGACCTAATGGGAGGTAAAGTGAGGAAATGGAAGAGGATGATCCCCTTAGCATTTTAAAACTAATAAAAGAAGAAAAAGAAATCAAAACCAGCCATTTGTGCTTTCTCTGTTTGCAGACAAAGCGTGACTTCATTTACAAGGTTGTTGAGTCTCTGTCTGCTATGACTCAGTCATATCCCTTGGGTCATGCCTCAATTCCCCACCCCACAACCACCCCCACCCCTGTGCCTCAGTCTCTCCTCTGATGGATGTGAAACCTCAACTTCCAAATCAGCAGTCTTTTGTTACAAGACCTATAAAAGAAATNCTAAAGAAAATGTTCTTGATTTTAAGACCAGTGTTTAAAGCAAACAACTGAGAAATAGGAGTTCCTTTTTTTTTTCTTTTCTGCATCTAGAAACAGCCAGCAAACTTCTTCTCTAACATGCTTTGACATATTTGATTTCCATCTGGTCTGAATGTTGTGTCATTCAATACTCACAAAATAGTCTATTCTCAAGTAGAGAGCCACACATTCCTCTGTATCTCAAAATATGCTTTCCTCTAATTAGTCCTGGACAAATTCAAGATGTTCATGAGCTCAGNGGTATTTGTAATATAGTCAAGGAGGGAGGTAGGGTTTAAGGAGTTGGTTGAGAAGCTGGAGAGAGTGAGATATGCATTCGAATACCACATCTGAGCATCTCACTGGATCCTGGAGAATTGTCTGGGAGGCATTTGATATCACATGTGTACTGTAGTGTGTGTGTGTGTGTGTGTGTGTGTGTGTGCGTGCGTGCACACGTGTGCAGGCACAAGCATATATGTATGCCTACATTCATTTGTGTGTGTTCTTTCCTTTGCAAAACAACAGATTTAAATGCTGAGCTCGGATTCTGAAGAACAGTGAGACTACTTCTGTAATTTCATTAACCACAGCAGTTGCTTAACAAACTGGTCACCCTTCTGTTCTCAGGTTTTGTGATTCCTCATACACAGTCTCCTGATAACTGTATACCAGCTCTCCAAGTCACTCTAGTCCTTCCTTCAAGCTCTGGTATATTCTCCCGGTTGAGTACTCATCTACATTCAAGCTCCAGGGCAGCACAGCAGATGGATTCCCATGGGGCTCCCAGTCAGGAGAAGTAGCTACCAACCAGCTTAGCTAAGGATGGCCAGGGATTTCCCATCTCCATGTTTCAATGTCCTGATCTGTAAATGTAAGACTTACAATCCTGGTTCAGGTCTGGTCCCATGATGAATACAAGAACAAAAGGAATAAGGTAGAACTTCATAATCTGCACATCTTTTTATATTCACAAAGAATTATATTAGCAGCAGTAGTTAGGAGGTGTGCTGAGCTATTTCATACAACTTAGGATTTCACAGGACAGTGTTACTTTATAAAAGAGAAATGACACTTCCAGAGGACCCAAATTCAAGTTCAACTCACAGAACCCATGAGGCATCTCACAACCATCTGCAGCCCCATTTTCAAAGGATTCAACAAAGAGAAAATATGATTGACCATTCCTTATCAGTGGGTTTTGTATCTTTTTTAATTATTTATTTATTTATTTTTATTTTATGTACATTGGCATTTTGCCTGCCTGTATGTCTGTATGAGGGTGTGGGATCCCCTAGAACAGGTGCTACAGACAGGTTGCAAGCTGCCATGTGGGTGCTGGAAATTGAACTTGGACCCTCTGGAAGAGCAGCCAGTGCTCTTAACCACTGAGCCATCTCTCCAGCCCTGGGTTTTGTATCATATAATTTAATCAGTCATGTCAAAAATGTTTTTAAAATAAACTTGTGTGGTTGGGGATCTAGCTTAGTTGACAGAGGGTGTAATATGTATATACACACAGAGAGAATAAACACACACACACACAACACACACACACACACACGTGGAGGAGTTGGCCATGGGGTCATAAGAGCAGGAGGGCTGTCCCTGCCCCTCACAAGCTGCAACCCCTGTGCCTTGCCTGGGCAACACACTAGAGCTGGCCCTGATGGTGCAGGTGTGAGAGAGTCGACTCTGANGGTGTGAAAGCAAGAGAACTNTCTCCACTCCTNGCTCATCGATGTAAGAGGTGAATTAACCAGGGCAATGCTGGAAAGCTCACCCTGGTAGTAAGGACAGGGGGGAAGTGTTGTGGGGAGCAACCCTGCAGCTGCCCAGGCCCAGAACCAGGGTTATAACTTGGCTTACCACAACCTCCACCCCATCTGTGTTCTGCTGGAGCACATGAAGGGACCTGACCTGCAGACCCAAAGCTGCAGGATCTACACAACACAGGGAAATAACAAGATATCCAAGAAGAGTCACACTGAGGGCCCAGCATCAATGATGTATTAAAAATCAGAGCCCTCTAACCAGACCAATGACTCTTTTCAATGAACACTTGCAGGTAAAAATATATGGACAAAGGGGTTTACTGTTTGACTCACTGTGTCACACTGTAGCTTCTGTGACAAGATTTTTAATTTTTTCTCTTTTTTTCCTTTTTTTCTTAAATTTTGTTTTATATTGGGGGAGGGTGCAGGGACGGAGGGTAGATGCAAAGGGATGGGGGAAATGAATGGGATCAAGATACAAGATGCAAAAGACACATAGAATAAATAAAAGTAAATTTAAAAGAAGAACAAAAAAGGAATAAACCATTTAAAGAAATGCATTTATATGTAACAGAGTTGATCATGGGTAAACAAAGAAAAAATAACAACTGTGTATTAGTTACCTCTCATCATATAATAAAATAATGCAAAAGTCTGTGGCATGCACAGTTATAAACATTTCTCACAGTGCCTGTACATTATGAATTTAGGGTGATTCTGGCTCAATGTTACTCATCAGTTTTATAGTTAAGATTTTGATCAAAACTACAGATACAGGAGACTCACCTTGGGCTGGAGATTATCACCAAGACAGTTCACACATGTGGTTCAGGAGTCATTGTTGGCTGTCCCTCCCAACACTGATTGAGTATCCTCATGACATGTTAGCTTCTGAGTACCCAAACAGAATTATCTGAATGATCAAGGTGGAAATAGCAGTGTCTTCTCTGAACTGTCCTCAAACATCACATTCTGTCACTCTGCCCTTTCTGACTACCTATGTAACTCAAGTCTATTGCAGCATGTGTGCGGAGTGCACACAGCGGAGAAGGTGAGCAGGCAAGGGTCATCTTCCAGACTGATTCTCACATTGTGACTCGACTAATGAGAGGGATTGGGAGACTCTGATTTAATCTACAGTCACAGTTCTACCAAGAAGCCATCAGAAGAGGAAGAAATATAACCAGGGTCAAGTGAGATGTTTCCACACTGTCAAGGTTAGAGAGTGTGCACAATTTCTGTCCTGGGAAGACTGGCATTCCCACCTTTCTAGCAAGGGTGCTACTACCATTGGATTGTCAATTTCTAGGAGAAATCCAGCTTTCAGAACAAAGCTTTATGCAACCCTAGCCTCCAAGAAATCTGTTGCTGCTGAAGGCTGTTACCAGGCACCCAGACTCCCTGCTTAGACTGAGGCCAGACAAGATGGTCAATTCTAAAGACAAATTATGAAACTGATACTAGAGGTCTTCTGCTCCAGAGTATACAATGACTATTCAGCTGATAGATAGATAGATAGATAGATAGATAGATAGATAGATAGATAGATAGATGATAGATAGACAGACAGATAGATAGATAGATCATAAGTCCTATGAAATAGCTCACACCAATTTTAAACTACTCCTACTAATATAATTTTTGTTAATATGCAAGGACATGCCATTTATAAAGTCTCTNCTGTGAAACAACTATAGAGGCCTACTCTGTGGGCTCCTGGATCCATCAGGGGACTATGCCTCCTCTAGAATTGTGAAGCCTAAATATCCATGGCATTATTAGCATTTTCTGTGTGTATATTTTGCTTTAAGTTGTTTTTATTTCTTTAATGAGTCATTAATTCGTTGTCAGTATTTCACATAAAATTCAATTCTGGATTCTTTTTTCAAAGTTTGGCCACAGTGCCAAGACTGCCATGCTTGCTTTACTAAAAGTGACCATCCACTGGAGTTCTTTGAGTCACATGTCATGCCCATTCACCTTGGTCCCTGCCTTGTCTCTGCTTTCTTATATCCTCTACTGACTCCCAACCACTCAACTTAATACCCTTGACTTAATCCAGGTGACTCATTTTCAGGAGGGATAAGTGAATCCTTGGTAGCTGGTGGACTTATCTATTTAATGTTTACTCCATAGCCACATGATGATAAATGGTAAGACACCCATCCCAGAATACTTCACTCCTTTACTAATGAATAGGCTTCAAAATAACCATTCTAGACATATCAATGAGTGGGACTCCCTTCTCCTAAATGTGCTATTAGGCTAAAGAACTGTGGCATTCCTGCAGTATATCACAGGATATGCAAAAAGGGAACTATGCAGCTCAATTCTAACATATGACCCAAGTAGAACAACTAATTAAGAAGTTTATGTGTGTATTCTAAAGGAAAATTGCCTAACAAATATAGTAGGCAGAAAAAAATGCAAGTAGGAAACAGTTACTAGTCCTGGGAAGACTGGTAACAATCTCCAACTACCATAGATTTCAGTCTATTCAATACCTCCTCATCTTTGTTTGTTACTACAAATGATTAGTTTTAAATAATGCCAAAGAANTTTTTAGCATCCACACTTCTTGACCTTTATGAAGTCACCATTTTGGCCTGTACATAAAAGGCAAATGTTTTAACTACATTGCACATAAAAAAGGTTATGGAAATGGAAGGAAAGAAACTCTGGCACACCAAAAGCATTCCATGAAAGATGATCTTGAAAGCCAGGCTACACAGCTGCTCTCATGGTCAGTAGCTAGAATGTGGATTCCTCAGCACCAACTAGCTGTGGCCAGGGTCATAGCCTTTGTCCAAGTGCACTCAACCAGATCTGTTTCAGAAAGGAAAGAGGGATATTTGCCTCACAAGAGCCTCTGACCTCAGGTAATTTTTCCTGCTACCAGCCTGCAGGACAAGCAAGGTCAAAGAAAGATTGATGTACCAGTAATTACCATAAAACCGTAACCATTTCAGGCCTGGAGAGGCCAAGGACCACACCACTACACTATAGCTAGCTACACTATATGGTAATGAAGAACCCTGGACATTCTGAATCCCCTCCTCTGGACCACATCAGTTCCATACCTGTCTCCCATCACCTTCTCTTTCGTCCTTGAAGGAAGCTCAGAATGTTGCTGATGTTAAGACCTAGCCCAGGGATTCTTCTGTTGGGTGTTGCTGTAACTAGAGGAACGTGTTTCTCCCACACCACATNAAAGGCAGAATTCCCACTGAATAGCAACAAGAAACAGAATGAATGACAAATCACATGCCCTTGCATTCTCTCAGTCTCCTACTATTTGCTGGTGTCTACAATGTGCTAGGTGTGGTGAATGAGAACTAAATGAGCGAGCCATTCTTCTTATAGAAAACATTAGTTGTAAGACGAATTTCTAACCAGTCTTATTAATAAACACACAGAACAAGAAATAAAGGTGAAAATCTGACAGAGATCAGAGGAATTAGGAGCAAGCCACCACTAGCCTCACCTCACCAANGCTGCCTCTACTTCCAAGGAGCGAAGCGAAGAGAAGAGAGAGACTTCCGGTCTAACCTGGCTTTTTATGCCTGTCCATTCTGCTAACTCATTCTCACCAAGCTACACCACTTCCTGTCTTGTCTGCATGGAGCTTCAGAACTCTAAGGCTGATGCTGGGATTAAAGGTGTGTGCCACCACCTCCTACTGCTAGTTCCCCATGTGACCTTGGAGTCACAGAGAACCAAATGGATTAAGGGCGTGTGCTAACTTGCATGACTATTGTTTTACTACTAGTGGCTGGCAGCCCCGTTTTTCCTCTGATCCTCAGATAAATTTTATTGGGGAACACAGATAAAATATCACCAAAATTAGTCATGTAGGAAAAAAATTGATTAGAAGTAATTAGAAGGAAATAGGGCAAATGTTATCATATAGGAGCCGGGGTGGGGAAAAGACAGTTCACAGAGTGACAAATAGAGGAGGAAGTTAAATTAGAGGAGATGGTAGAAGGAGGACTATTTGGGAAGAAGAAGTGGGACAGAGGAAGAGAAAGAACAATGGAGATGAATAATCAAAGTACATTATGCAAATTTACAAAAATCTCATAATAAATCTATTACACTATACAATTAATATATGAATCTACACTTAAAGGCAGAAGTGAGCAAGATCAAAGGATTAAATATAAGCAATCCTGAGAGTTGAGCACATATCACATGGAGAAAGAACGGCGTGAGAGCCTGGTGATGGGAGAAGGCATGGTGTGCTAAGGTTATTAAAAGCAACTTTGTAGAAATGGAAGGCACAGCTGAGTGGTTAAAGGCTGGGTAGTACACCTTCACTTGTCCTAAGTTCAACAGGAAGCAAAGAAATCTCATAAAGTAGAGATGACATTCGTAGAAATGGAAGGCACAGCTGAGTGGTTAAAGACTGGGTAGTACAACTTCACTTGTCCTAAGTTCAACAGGAAGCAAAGAAATCTCATAAAGTAGAGATGACATTCATAACAAAGTAGGCATACAGGGACTACCACCAAGCCTGCTAAGTAGGAAATAAAGGATGAAATCCAGGCAGGGTGGCATTGTCCCAACTCATAATACTAGTGGATGGCAACTGTGAGAAAATTCAAATCTCATGGCTGGCTAGCTTCTAGCCTGGGGTCACCATCTCTGAGAGTGAGAGTACAAGAACTGTAACAAATAACCTGTGGTAAGGGATGGGCTGGCATTATGAGTTGAAGGATAAGCTCTCAATCCTTCTGGATTCCAAGCTCAACATCAGGCTCCCTTCTGTTAAAGGGAGACTGATAATTAAAGATCTACATTCTGGGGATGAAGCCACCCGGTGAAAAAAGCCCTGTATATGTAAAACTGGCTTAGCCCCAATGGCCAAGCTGAACCAAGCCAGACGTTCTCCTTAAGTAATGGAGCGAAATAACCCCACTAGCANCATCAAGCGTATATTTCAGACAGTTGATATGAAACACATTTCCAATAGCAGCCTCAAGGCCCACTTCAAGAGAACATCCCACATCTTCTGATGAAAGAGGAAATAATCACGCTAAAGAATACTCCTTCAACTAAGACACTCATGCAAACCAAAATCACCAAACACACAACATAGCTAATCCTTTAAAAAGACCAGTATCTGAAGAAAAATAAAAGTGAAATCAGAGCCACATGAAAATCACTAGTCCAGTCAGTTACAGACTCAAGAAGTATTCTAATAAAGCCTTCAGTAAGGTCTACTAGTTACAGATATAGTAAAGAAGAAGAAATCATGCATAAACCTAGGTAAAATGGAAAAATATATAATGAGTTATAAAAAGAATAATAATAAAAAGCACAGGCTCCAAGTGTGCCCCTCAAACTTTCTTATTTAATACCCACAACTGTTCTAATCAATTATTTCTGGTTAATCTATCTGTACATCTATCAATCATCTATCTATCTACTTATCTATTTACCTCTATCATTATATACATCTACCTCCATATGTTTATGTTATATATACATATATATAATAAACTCAACACACTTATTAGTTTTCTTACAAGACTTTATAACAATAAGCTCATCTCGACCTATTTAATCACAGGTTCTTCTAGCTCACAATGAAAAATATAATGTAAATTGAGTAAGTCTAAAATATCTTTTCTGTATTCAAAATTCTGCCCACTTCAAATGAGTTTCAGTTCAGAGTTTATGACCTGCAATTTCCAACAGGTAAGGGTACCTGCTGTGTTCAAGGGCATCATGGCCCGCCATGTGTGCAGCTCTGATATGGGTTCCAAGGGTTTCTAAGTCACTGCCTGTCTACTTCTTACATTGTTGATGCTCTTTTCAACAATGAATCATTCTATAACCTTACTGAGGAGTTCTAAATGCATACAGCTCAGTTAAATATATCAAAGCACGTTTTCAGGGCTGATGTTTGCCACTGTACAATCCACTGATATACTCTTCCCTGGGGAAGACCACCTCTCCTGCTCCCAGATTTCCTCAGTTGCCTATAATTCTTTGCATAGGGTTGAGGCCTCCTGGGTTTACCCAAGTCCAATTTGGCATGTCCATTTATATCATTACAATCTCAAAAATACACACAGCAAGCAAACAAACAAAAATAAAAAAGATACAGAGCATCAGCAACTAATTCCAGACTCCATATGCACAGGCAACAAGCAGCATGATAAGTTGGTACCTGAAAGTACCTTTCAGACATTGGCTATAAGATGCTTACCAATTCTGAAGAACTACAAAATTAAACAACTGTTCATCTTACAATGATGATAAATGGAGAAAATGACAAATTTTGCCTAAGCCTGCCATATTAGAAATTGATGACAAGGAAAATGTGTCAAATGTATGAATAATCTTTATCAAAATATGACCCAAACATTGTTATTTGCTTTGCTTTTATCAAATAATTACTGAGCATTTAATTTGGAGTAGGCTCTGTTCTAATTCACACACACACTTATATGCTCACATTTTTCTGATATAAGCATTATTATCATCTTTTTATAAATTTAAAAACATAACTACAGAGGGATTAAATGATCTAGCTAAAATCATACANCTTTTAAGCAACAGAATCTAAATTCAAGCCCACTGTGTTTTTANCTCCTACATTATAAGACCTGTCTAGTGATATGACACTACACCAAAAGAGTTACTTCAGAACCTTGGTGAAACCAAGATGCCTGCTTTTTTCCCTATTATTCTACATTATCCATGATCCCTGGCCAATGCAATAAGAAAAANATACATTCATTTTCTTAAAGACAGGAAAATGAGGTAAACTGACCTTTTCTTTAGAACCCTATGACTAGGAGGTTTTTATGGAACTAGAAAAGATAAAGTCAGTATGTTACTAGTTCAGATTTAAATCACTTTTAAATGTAGTTCCAGAAAACAACTTTGCCAATTACAATATGGAATGAAAGTTTAAAACACTTTTTCATTAATGACAAACCTCCAAGGCCTCTCTAAATATTTAGCAAAATTTTATAGTCTCAGGAAAAAAGTTTAAGAATTATTAAAAGACATAAAAGAAAGTAAACAATATTGATGGAAGAAAAAAA
>LZPO01027913.1:48476-60508 GCA_001675575.1 Neotoma lepida | reverse complement strand
ACAACAACAACAACAACAACAACAACAAAAAAAAACAGGAATTAATAATCACTGGTCATTAATATCCCTTAGTATCAGTGGACTCAATTCACCTATAAAAGGAGACAGGCTAACAGAATATATATGAAAACAGGACCCATCCTTCTGCTGCATACAAGAAACACATCTCAACTTCAAAGATTGGCATTACCTCAGAGTAAAGGGTTGGAAAAAGATTTTCCAATCAAATGGACCTGAGAAGCAAGCTGGTATAGCTATTNTAATATCTAACAAAGTAGACTTCAAACTAAAATTAATCAAAAGAGATGGAGAAGGACATTTTATATTCATCACAGGAAAAATCCATCAAGATGATGCCTCAATTCTGAACATTTATGCCCCAAATACAAGGGCACCCACATTTGTTAAAGAAACGTTACTAAAGCTCAAGTCACATCTCAAACCCCACACACTAATAGTGGGAGACTTCAACATCCCACTCTCACCAATGGACAGGTCTGCCAGACAGAAACTTAACAGAGAAATAAGGAAACTAACATATGTTATGACTCAAATGGACTTAACAGATATCTACAGAACATTTTACCCAAACACAAAAGAATGTATCTTCTTCTCAGCACCTCATGGAACCTTCTCTTTAACTGAGCACATACTCAGTCACAAAGCAAATCTCAATAGATATAAAGAAAATTGGAATAACCCCCTATATCTTATCTGATCACTACAGGTTAAGGTTAGAATTTACAAACTATAGAAAGCCTACAAACTCATGGAAACTGAACAACTCTCAACTAAATTACCACTGGGTCAAAGAAGAAATAAGAAATTAAAGACTTCCTAGATTTCAATGAAAATGAATGCACAACATACTCAAACTTATGGGATACTATGAAAGCAGTACTAAGAGGAAAGATTGTAGCACTAAATGCCCACATAAAGAATTTGGAGAAATCTCAAACTAACAACTTAATAGCACACCTGAAAGCTCTAGAATAAAAAGAAGCAAACTCACCCAGGAGGAGTACATGACAGGAAATAATAAAAATTGGGGCTGAAATCAACAAAATNAAAACAAAGAGAACAATGCAAAGAATCGATGAAACAAAGACTTGGTTCCTTGACAAAATCAACAAGATGACAAGCCCTGATCCAAACTAACCAAAAGGCAGAGANAGAATATCTACATTAACAAATCAGAAATGAGAAAGGAAACGTAACAACAGACACTGAGGAAATCCGGAGAATCATTAAGTCACACTTCAAAAACCTGTACTCCACAAAATTGGAAAATCTAAAAGAAATGGACAATTTTCTGGATAGGTGCCACATACCAAAATTAAATCAAGACCAGATAAACCATTTAAACTATTTAAAGGGTTTCTACCCCCTATATCCTTTAAAAAAATAGAGGCAGTCATTAAAAGTCTCCCAACCAAAAAAATTCCAGGGTCAGATGGTTTCAGTGCAGAATTCTACTAGAAATTCAAAGAAGAGCTAATACCAATACTCCTCAAATTGTTCCACACAGTACAAACCGAAGGAACATTGCCAAATTCTTTTTGTGAGGCTACAGTTACCTTAATACCCAATCCACACAAGCTGCAACAAAGAAAGAGAATTGCAGACCAATCTCCCTCATAAACATTGATGTAAAAATACTCAATAAAATACTGGCAAATGAAATCCAAGAACACATTAAAAAATCATTCATTATGATCAAGTAGGCTTCATCCCAGAGATGCAGGGATGGCTCAACATACAAAAATCTGTCAATGCAATCCACCATACAAACAAACTAAAAGAAAAAAAATACCATGATCATCTCATTAGATGCTAAAAAAGTCTTTGACAAAATCCAACACCCCTTCATGATGAAGGTCTTGGAGACACAAGGAACATACCTAAACATAATAAAAGCAATATACAGCAAGCTGAAAGCCAACATCAAATAAATGGAGAGAAACCCAAAGCAATTCCACTAAAATCAGAAACAAGACAAGGCTGTCCACTCTCTCCATATCTATTCAACATAGTACTAGAAGTCCTAGCAAGAGCAATAAGATATCAAAAGGAAATTGAGGAGATACACATTGGAAAGGGAAACATCAAACTTCTGCTATTTGCAGATGATATGATATGATTGTATATGTAAGTGACCCCAAAAAGTCTACCAGGGAATTCCTATAGCTGATAAACTCATTCAGTAATGTAGCCTTCCTATATACAAATGATAAATGGGCTAAGAAAGAAATCAGANAAACAATACCTTTTACAATAGCCACAAACAATATAAAATATCTTGGGATAACTCTAACCAAACAAGTGAAAGATCTGTATGACAAGAACTGTAAGTCTTGGAAGAAAGAAATTGAAAAGGATATCAGAAAATGGAATTGTCTCCCATGTTCATGGAGAGATAGGATTAACATAGTAAAAATGAGAATCTTACCAAAAGCAATCTACAGATTCAATGCAATCCCATCAAAATCCTAACACAATTCTTCACAAAGCTGGAAAGAACAATACTCAACTTCATATGGAAAAACAAAAAACCCAGGATAGCTAAAACAATCCTGTACAATAAAGGAACTTTTGGAGTTATCACCATCCCTGACCTCAAGCTCTACTATAGAGCTATAAAAACAGCTTGGTATTAGCATAAAAACAGACACATGGATCCATGGAATCGAATCAAAGACCATGACATAAATCCACACACCTATGAACACTTGATTTTTGACAAAGAAGCCAAAATTATACAATGGATAAAAAGAAAGCATCTTCAGCAAATGATGCCGGCATAAAGGGATGTCAACATGTAGAAGATTAGAAATAGATTAATAACTATCACCCTGCACAAAACTCAAATCCAAGTGGATCAAAGACTTCAACATAAATCCTGAACCTGACTGAATCCTGAACTGAACCTGACAGAAGAGAAAGTGGGAAGTAGCCTTAAATGCATTGGCATAGGAGTCTACTTCCTAAATATAATACCAGTAGCAGAGATTCTGAGATGGACAATTAATAAATGGGATGTCCTGAAACTGAGAAGCTCCTGTAAGGCAAAGGACACTGTCAATAAGACAAACCAGCAGCCTAAAGAATGGGAAAATATCTTCACCAAGCCCACATCTGACAGAGGGCTGATCTCCAAAATATATAAAAATCTCAAGAAACTAGACATTAAAATACAAATTTAAAAATGGGGTACAGATTTAAACAAAAAATTCTCAACAGATGAATCTCAAATGGCCAAAATACATTTAAAGAATTGGTGAATATCCTTAGTCATCAGGAAAATGCAAATCAAAATGACTCTGAGATACCATCTTATACTTGTCAGAATGGCTAAGATCAGAAACACTGAGGACAGCTTATTTTGGAGAGGATGTGGAGTAAGGGGAACACTCCTCCACTGCTGGTGGGAGTGAAAACTTGCACAACCACTTTGGAAATCAATACGACAGTTTCTCAGAAAATTGGGAATCAATCTTCCCCAGAACCCAGCTATTCTAATCTTGGGCATATACCCAAAGGATGTTCAATCATACCATAAGGGCACTTGCTCAATTATGTTCATAGCAGCATTATTTGTAATAGCCAGAACCTAGATACAGCCTAGATGCCCCTCAACCAAAGAATTAAGAAAATGTGGTACATTTAGACAGTAGAGTACTACTCAGCTGTAAAAAACAATGACCTCATGAATTCTGCAGGCAAATGGATGTAACTAGAAGAAATCATTCCGAGTGAGGTAACCCAGACATAGAAAGACAAACATGATATGTACTCACTCATAAGTGGATAATAGGAGTAAAGTACAGGATAACCAAGCTACAATTCACAGCCCCAGAGAGGCTAGATAACAAAGAGGGCCCAAGGAGGGATTCATAGATTTCCCTGGGAAGGGGAAATAGAAGAGATCTCCTGAGCAAACTGGGAGTGGGGGCTAGGGGGTAAGGGGGATGGGAATTTGAGGGAGCAGGCTGGGCTGGCTGGGCACAGGAGGCAGGTTGGGGGTGGGACAGAGGGAGAGAGTAACTAAAGAGATTTCTTGATGGAGGAGGGCTAGAGAGAAACCTGGTACCAGGGAAACTCCCAGGAATCCACAAGGATGACCCCAGCTAAGAGCTTCTGGAGTCTTCCTGAAGAAAGGGAGGAGGGATTGTATGAGCCAGAGGGGTCAAGGTCATGATGGGGGAACCCACAGAGGCAGCTGACCTGAGCTCCTGGGAGCACTTGGACTCTGGAACAACAGTTAGGGAGCCTGCATTGGACTGACCTATGTCCTCTGCATGTATGTGACAGTTGTGTAGCTTGGTCTGNTTAATAAGGCTCCTAGCAGTGAGATCAGGACCNGTCCCTGGCCCTTAGCTGGCTTTTGGAAACTTGCTCCCCATGCTGGATTTCCTTGCCCAGCCTTGATGTAGGGGAAGGAACTTAGTCCTACCTCAACTTGATGTGCCATGCTTTGTTCAAGAGGAGTGGATGGGGTGTGGGGTAAAATGGAGGTGGGGGGGATAGGGGGAGAAGACAGAGGGGAAACTGTGGTCCATATGTAAAATAAATGAAAAAAAATGTTAATTAAATAATTTTTAAGTAAAAAAGAAAGAAAGAATTAAAGAGAAAGAGACTCACAGAGAAGGAGACTGAGAGGGGAACTGAGAGAATGAGAGAAAGGAAATAAGTCAGAGTAAGACAGAGAGACAGGACAGAGGGACAGAGAGAATGAGAGAAAGAGACAGACTCACAGAGAAAGAGAGACAGAAGGACAGACAGAGGGACTGAGAGAAATAGAAAGACATAATTTATTTTAGGATACTAAGTTGAGCAATCGTCAAGGTCGGCAAGTCTGGAGTTTGGAGATGGCTGCAAGGCAGGATGTTCAAGCACAAGCTGATGCTATAACTTAATCCTTAAATCTGCGAGGTAGGACAACAAGACAGAAATGCACANAGGATTGCTTTGCTTTAACCTTGAGGGAGAATTCCTTCTTGTTTGGAACAGTGTTATTTCTTAAAGCCTCACTCAACTGGATGAAGTCTTCACACATTATANANAGTTATTGNCTGACTAAAATTTAACTNGTCATGACTGCTCACTGTGNCCTGATTGCTCATTGAACCCTGACTGCTCACTGCATCCTGACTTCTCACTGCACCCTGACTGTTCACTGCACCCTNACTGTTTTCTGCACCCTGACTGCTTACTGCATCTTGGCTACTCACTGCACCCTGACTGTTCACTGCATCATAGCTGCTNACTGCACCCTGACTGTTCACTGCATCCTGNCTGCTCCCTGCACTCTGACTGTTTTCTGCACCCTGACTGCTTACTGCATCCTGACCGCTCACTGCACTCTGACTGCTCACTGCACCCTGACTGCTCACTGCATTCTGACTGTTCATTACACCTTGACCNCTCACTGCATCCTGGCTGCTCACTGCACCCTGGCTGTTCACTGCATCGTAGCTGCTCACTGCACCCTGACTGTTCACTGCATGCTGGCTGCTCCTTGCATCCTGACTGTTCACTGCATCCTGGCTGCTCCCTGCACCCTGACTGTTCACTGCATCCTGACTTCTCACTGCACCCTGACTGTTCACTGCATCCTGACCGCTCACTGCACTCTGACTGCTCACTGCAGCCTGACTGTTCACTGCATACTGGCTGCTTATTGCATCCTGCATTCTCACTAGAAACAGCAGATCCTGGCAAACTGGAACTCTTTGATTCCAGCACAGATTTCAATAATTTTAACATTGCTGACAAAATTTTCAGAGCCCTTACCACCGTGACTGGCAGCCTCAGTAAAAACTGTGATGATCTGCTCATGAGATCTTCTGTTATTTTCTTTATATAATGNGGATCATTGTCTTCATTTCAAGGACAATAGAAGCTGCCTGTCCTAAAGATAGGATTCCCTTTTCATCTAAAATCTATGACAATGTCACTCCATCCATGTTAACTCTACCCTGTTCCTTTTACAGTCTGGTCTGGGACTAGTCAGAATTCTTGATTCCAAACTAAGAAATATGTATCAAATTATATAACTGGAAGTTAAATTGTACATATACATTTTGCATATAATCTTTGAAGTTATATTCATTTTAACAATATTTTCATGTACTTTTGCATTAATTCTGCCTCTACCTGAAATATTAATGTTTATCTTCTTCTCTAGATATTACTCTAATTTGTATGGTCCTTTGCTTCTTTGTAGTATAATTATATTCCCCAACCCCCAGCTCAAACCATGATTCTGTTCCTTGTCACTCTAATTTTCCATAGCCAGCAGCAATCTGGAGATATAAAATGAAAAATTGCAGAAATAATTCATACATTTTAAATGATTTGCTATTCGGAAGAGCACAGTAAAGTTCACACCATCCTGGTCCTTCCTGACCTGATGCTGAGTGATCTCTTTTTCTAATGTATTCACTCTGTTAATTTTGGATGCTGCTCATTATCAGAGCAACTGCTACAATCTCACGGCACTTGTGGTTAAGTCACCCTTAACTTACCTACCCTTAACCATGAGAGTAGTGGTTCTGGCCATTGGCAATTGCAGAATGGAAGCTATAAGACAATTTAAGGAAAGTGTAAAGCTACAAAATAGTTTGAAGTGAAATTAGGCATAGTAGAGATTCTCAATGATAGACAATCATATTCACAAAATTCTATCATGATTTATTAGTAATCATTTCTAATCTCTAATATGCATAATTTTATTATAGGTATATACATGTAGAGTAAAATGATACATATTGGTTTCCATTCTATCTATGGCTTCATACATTCTTGGGCATTTCTGTAACACATCCTCATGGTCAAGTGAAGACATTAGTAAAACCTACTAATTTCCGGCTAGACACTTGATCACCTAGGAACAAAGNTTCATGGACAGTTTTGCAACTAATGTTGCTCATATTCCTCTATTAAGGGCAAATAGAATATAATTTGTAATGATGTGTGCAACTGGTACATCATCTCAGTGAGAGATGTTCCATCTTCCGTAGTGTCCTGTGCTAGGAAATGGAGGTAAACAAAAAATGACCTTGAAGCTGATAGAATTTCCTCATTGGTCCTAGATTTCCCAAATTCTTCTCAATTTTGTATGAAACAAATAAAATTTTACTTAGCTTAAACCACCATATTTTATGGGTCCTTATTTCTAAGTAACATGAAATAACATTAGCGGTGAGCTGTCCCAGAAACAGCTGTTTATATCAAATGGCATTGGGTCTGCAGGTATTTTATGATTAGAAGTTATAATATGTAAAACTGACAATTATCATAGTGGCATGAAAAAGAATTGCTGATTAGCTCCTAGAATCAGCAGTTGAACACTCTTTAAAGATGTGGAAATATTAATTGTTTGATTCAAAGTAGAGAAAGAAAATACAGAGGAACAGAAAGAATGAGAAGGAGAAAAGAGGAGAAACTTCTATTTTTACGTGAGGAGATGTTTATATTGTCCAGGGTATATATAAGTAAAGAAAACTGTGGTCCACAGAACTCTTCTGTTCTTTTGTGTTGCTGTTGTTTGTTGGCCCCAAAGTTAGCATCAGCAGAAAGTGGCTGATAAGAGGTATGTGGTCCTAGTATGGTAACTTTACCATATCCATTCATGTGTAGTCATTAAAGATAGCAGTCAAGAGTTTCTGTCAGGAAAAAAANTATGTATCATTGAGTAGGCTACCTCAGGAAACTTTTGAATTCTCAGATGGGANATCTTTAAACTTCTCACCCAAAAATATGTGTGGCTATTATTCGAGAGCCTTGACAGGTAGGCAGTTTCAATTATTTCCTTTTCCAAAGGAAAAGTATGTTTTTCTTACTCAACTGATGTATATTGTTCGACAACAGTGTATGTACATGCATGTGTGCATACATTAGAGTTCCCAAGAGAAACAACTACTGGGAGATACATAAATGTATGTTTAGAAATATACACTCTTAATTATCTAAATATTTATCTTTGAAAATAATTATCATAAATTATTTTCACATGTGATTTGGAAACTGGAAGTTCTATTGTGTGCTATCTGAATCCAGGAAACTCAGAAAAGAAGGTGGTGTAGTTCAAAGCCCTGGGAGAAAGATACCCAATGTGTCAGATATCATGATTATTTTATGACCAAAAAAATTCAGAGCACAGACCAGAGGAGAATACCAGCATCCCAGTTGATACAGCTAATTTAACCTTCTGCTTTTTGGTTCTGCATACAAATTTTCTCAGTGTTTTGTCAAAAAATTAAAATGTTGATCTCTTCCAGAAACAACCAGAGTGTTGCATCCAGGAGTAACATTTTGCTAGCTTTCTAGGGCATCATGTGNTTTGTCAAGCTGATGTTTAAAATTAACCGTGAGTCTATATATGTGTCTNTCTGTCCTTCTCTTTGTGTGTAGTATAAAGTGTGTAGTGTGGGGTGCATGTTTAAGTGTACTGTGTGTATAAACACATGTTCTGGGAAGGGTGATTACATTTGATTTGTTGTNCACCAAACATGATTTGCAAAACTAATCCAATTGAGAAGACTATGTTTGTCTCACAGATCACATGGAGCAGAGACAAGTAATTTGTTGGCAATTTGCATTATGTCTCTTGAAAAGATGTGAGATATATACTTCATTATTTGTAAGTCAAATATTATCAGTAGCGATATTTCATTTATAAAATACTTCAACAACTGAAATGAATGAAACTGGTTATGTNTATGTTCTTAGAAATAAATCTATGCAATTAAGAAAATTTTCATACAAATCTAGAAAATGAATAAAGTGAGAGATGACCGTGCTGGTTCATGCTTTCTGCTTGACACAAGCTCAAGGCTGGAATCTAGAGGCAGGAACTGAAGCTGAATCTATGGAAAAATGCATTTTATTGGGTGGTTCCTCATGGTTTATTCAGCCTGCTTTCAGTTCTTTTTTCTTTCTTTTTTTTTCAGTTGAAAATAGATTCTTCTCTCATATAATATATATATCCTGACGTCTGTTTCCCCTCTCTCCACTCCTCTTAGCTCCTCTAGCACCCCCCTCCCCCCATATCCACTCCTCCAATGATTTCCTTCAGATAAGAGCAGGCCTCCAAGAGACAACAGCCAAGCAGGACAAAAGAAGATACAATTAAGACAAGGCAAAAGTCCTCATACTAAGGCTGGACAAGTCAACGCCACAGGAGGAAGAGTCTCAAGAGCAGGCAAAAGAGTCAAGAGCCATACCTGCTCCCACTGTAAGGAGTCCCCACAGAAACACCAAGCTAACAGCCGTAACATACAGAAGAGCTGGTCCAGCCCCATGCAGTCCCTGTGCACACTGCCTCAGTCTCTGTAAGCCCATGTGAGACCTGCTTAGTTGATTCAGTCAACCTGCTTTCTTATACCATCAGGACCACCTACCCAAGAGTGGCACTGCCAACAGAGGCTTGGACTCTCCCACATCAATGATCAACCAAAAAACAAAAACTATCCCACAGACTTGCCCACATGTCAATTCTATGGAGGCATTTCCTCGNTTGAGTTTCGCTCTATACAGATGCATCAAATATGAATTAACTAGTGAATTTGCAAGTAAGAAGCGAGGTAACATTATGATGGGTACAGTGAATGACTTTGTGTGGAATTTTTAAATAGAAATATAGACACTGTTTCTGAAACCAAATGAAACAATAAAATAGCCTAGGGAGGGTATACAAAGTAGTATTGCTTTATCCATGGCATATGAGTTTCAAGACCTGAGTGGAGGCCTGAAGCTGCACATAGCTCTAAGCCTCACATGAACAATGTTTCTTTATACATTCCTGTGATAAAATTTAATTTTGAGTTAGGTGCAGTAGGAGAGCAACAACAACAAAAAATAGATAATAAAATACACAGTGATAAAGTATGAGTGTGATACCCGCACCCTCCTTTACCTTTACCTTACACAGAAAGTAAGCACCTCATGGCTTTTCCTCATCTTCAATGTACTGCCAGCATCACTACCCATATGGTATGTGGCCATAATAAAAACTGACTTACTTCAACATAAGCACTGTGATAATGCAGCAAGCACTCTGATATCAATGTAATAACTGAGATTGCTAGTGTAATGAGTAAGTACTGAGGACCATATACAGTGTGGATACAGTGGATAAAGAGCTGATTCACAAAAGTAGTGTGCAACCAAAAACTTGTCAATTGTTGGGGTTCCTAAGTTTGATATTTTCANTCCATAGTTGGTCCTTAGTAATTAAAGATGTAGAACGTGGAATTTTATGTAGAAGAACCTGTTATAATAAGGAAACACAACAGACAAAAAAATGAACTTGTAAAATATAATTACTCAAAGGAAGTTCAGGAAAAAAAGACAGTACTTGAAAAAGAGATTTCTGAAGGTCTGAGGAAAACTAGAAAGATATATCGGTGAAAAAATAGATGAGTTATAAGAAACAGAAATGTCTGGAAGCAGCCAAAAGGATCATAAATATGCAAATAATGAGGCTAGAATAACTTCTGTTTGGCAACGAAATGACCATTGGCATCCCCAGCAAAGGTAATTATTCCATGGTGATTCAATTAAGCCATATCTCTAAATTTAGAGAAAATTCAGGAAAACTCACCATGGAAAGACACACTAACACCTGTATCTGCTACTTAACATAATTTCAACTTTNTAAAAGTGTTAAGAGCAGAGCGGGAGACATTCAAAAACACAAAATAATGACACGATTTGTCTTATAATTATATGGAATTATATGCATTAGTGAAAACATGTTATGAACCAGAGTGACATAAAACAATGGCACCTGCTTTTATTTGTAGAGACAGCACAGCACTGGAATCAACACAAGAATCACAGATGCCTGCATTATCTAGACTCTCGTTAGGATGGAGGGGAAGGGTGCTGTCATCAGAAGAAAGAGGGTGAGGGATAAATGGGAGGGTTAGGAGGGAGGAGGGGAGAGGGAGAAGTGTTGTAATTACATTATAATCTCAAAAATAAAAAAATATACAAATTCCAGAACATAACTGGTTCAGATACACAGAATTTTATTTCATTTCGAGTTCCCTTTTTTATTCATATATGAATGAGTGAAAATGTTCACAGCTGGCATNATTATATACATGGCATTAAACAACCGAAACTCGTTTTTCTTACCTCAGAGGTTTGCTGCTCATCTTGTTGTTTAATGCCTTTCAGGTAGTTGGGTGAACAACTAACATTGGCCTTGTTCTTACTATGCCCTACATGAGAGGAAATATTTCTGTACTTCTGAATCTCATGATTTTAGACTTAACATATTAGGTGTGTCTTAGACATACTTGCAATACCAAAACATCTGTATAAAGATCTGTGGCTACTACATAACTGTTGAAATTTTAATCTAGGAGAAAAGTATAAAATATTAAAGTATAACTCTACTGCCAAATATATTTGGAATTATGTGTAGAAGTATCTGTTATACCTATGATACATTCTGAGTGTATATGTCTGGGAGCATATTTTTGTTTATATATGATTATATGCGTACTGATATTTTTGTGCTTCNAAGAGGATGTACCTATATATGTACTTCTATGATTACATATGTCCATATATCTACACTTTTTATGTACATATGCATGAATTTAATANACATAGTTATGTCTGTTAGTGTGCATATGTGATATATGTATTTCAATTTCCATTTGCTTACTGTAGTTTTATTTCTGCCTTATATATTTTTACATGAACATAAGAGTGACTATCAGGATATTCTAAATTGCACATGATGCTTTCACAGCTACCTTACATAAACCTCTCATCAACTTTCACAGCATGTGTAAGTGCTTTACCCATTAAGAAACCAAACCAGCNCTGTACAAAAAAAGCGTGGTGTTTAAGTAACAACTGCAACCTTGATAATTTCAGTAGTTATGCTGGTACCATAGTCCCTCATACAGACATTTAACTGTTTCAATGTGTATAGATGTCGCCTTACCTGCTAACTTAGATGCTTTCACCTCATGTAAAAACAATGAGAGTCAGAAACATGGATCAATCAT
>LZPO01027912.1:48440-65715 GCA_001675575.1 Neotoma lepida | reverse complement strand
CTATTATGCTTGAGATTTGAGCAATTAGAAACAGACACCTGGAACTCACTTATTAATTTATCTCTTCCCTCCCCATTTATACCTCTTTCCACATCATTTCCTAAGATGCTCCTTCAACTGATGCTCTTATAGAAAGGGCCTTGAACCAGTGCTCACCATTGTCTTCTTTAAAACATCTTGCTACAATGTAAGACTGACCCTGTTTCTTTTTTAAGTCTATACCTTCATTTGTATAAGTACGTATCTTTAATAATTAGTGTTTAACAGTAGAAAATTAAATTAATAATTCTAGAAAAACAATTTTTGTGATTTTCTTTCTATGTCATTCTAAAATACTTTTAAAAAGAAAAGACAATTCTCCCCGGTGATGACCAAAGCCTTTAGCTACCCCTCAGTAACCCTCATCATGACTACACACACAATGTCCCAATCTTGATGGATTTCTATAATGTATTGTTCTAAAAGATGAAAAATAAACATAGAACAATAAATGTTTAATTTTATTTAATCTTTATTTATATAGAGAAAAATACTGCTGTCCTTTAACTCCCTTTTCCCCCCATTAGTCACTAATTTCCTGCAGTATATGCTCTGGTTAGGGTCACTGGGACATTCTGCAGATCAGGAGTGCAGAACACGCAGGCACAAGAGCAGCAGGTTATCAGAGTCTTCCGAGGCCAGGAGCCATTGCTTTATTAAGAAATTGTATAGAGTAGCTATTTACCCAAAGTCAGAGCAGCCAACTTCTTGCTTTCAACAAAAGAGTGTTTTTAATATAATGAACATCCAGGCTTCTCTGGTCATGAGAGAACCTGGAATATATTATACATGCGTGAATGTGGCCGGGATGTAGTCTATGGGATGTGCTTCCTATCAACAGATTAACACTTCATTTTCATTACTCTAATCTCACCACAGGCTGTGAACACTCTCTTTTTCTTATTTGAACAACAATGGTGCATGAAAAACCAAGCTGACAGGCAGGCTGGGTTCATTAAATGCACAAGGCCTTTATTCCCCTAACACATCTCACCTGTATGAAGCCAGGGCTCTGGTTTCCAGGCTGCTACTGAAACAAGCCCTCCCAGATGTTGGACTTCTGATGCTTCCTATCCCCTCTCTTGCATAACTTATAATAAAAATCACAAATAAAGCAAAAATGAAAGAACTCTTCCCCGTCACATACTGTTTAGCACATAACAGCACTGGCAACATATCTTATGATTCACTCACTCCCATGATTACTTGCCAAAGGTATTCAAGAGAACAAGGCAAGGTGGCTGCTAAGGGAAAAGACAAGAAGACATCACAGGTGTGAGTTCATTTCTCAACAGAGTGTCTCTTTCTTAATTTAATTTTTACTTGAAATTTAAAACTTAAAAATCTGACAGTTGCTTCCAGAAAACTGCAGTTCTCTGCTTGCTGAAAATGACAATTCACAAAATAAGAAAAAAATCACACTATTTCTCAATGACACTGAGCTTCATTTAAAACTCTAAGCTCATATCTCTGAGGCAAGGCTCTATGTCCATCCATAANAAGGGAGGGGGCAAAAAGCTATGCATAGGAACACACAGTTCTATAATCTAAGGCACCATACTCTTCCTGGGTGGGGATGCCTGTTTGGGGTGGTCCACCCATACCGTGCACTCATATACTCCTTGCAGCTAACAATAAATCAACATACCCCCAAATAAATCATTTAAATGTCTTCAACCAGACAGTCCAACAGGCCTACACTGTCTGTGTGTCTATACATCACATATAAATGCANAATTGCATTGCGATATAAGATTTGTAACATTTTCTATGGAAAAACAATAAGACTTGTCCCCAAAGTCCAGAGCAGGACTTGGGTTTCAGTTCTATCTGGTACACTAATCTTTATATATAAAAAAGAAAGGACAAAGTAAAAATAATATTATATATTGTCCTAGTAACCTAGCTGAGGTTGAATTAGGTTCGACATGAAGTCAAGAATCATCATGCTTGCAGGCATTCTCTCTGAAGGGACACTCTCATGAATATACTCAGTATATAATGTCACAGTATCTTACAAAGCAGTAACCCTGATTCACTGCCCTCTAGCACTGGCAGAAGGCACATCTTTGGGCAGTTTTCTTTGCTCATCCTTGATTAAGTGTCCCAAACAATCATCCTAATGACGTAAGTCAATGATAGCTTCCTTGCTTTTAATTGTCATGGAAGGAGAAAAAAAAACATTATTAAAACTCTGCTAATGGAGGTTCTCATTTTAATATTAGTTTTGTTATTATGTTAAGCCAGCTGAAAGTAATTATTTTTGTCAGGTAAAATACTCATTATGCTCAAGTTTTTCTTTTCAAGCNCCCATTCAGACACTATGATCATCAAATGTAAATCCTAAAGAATTGTCTAGAGAACCAATAGCCACTGAAAGGNACCTTAATAAAGTTGAAAAANCCATGACAGTCACACACAAGCACAGCAGGTAAATACTGGAAGCCATATTTTTCCAATTTACAAAAATGTTTTTAATCTTGTTATTTTTAACAACCTCCATGCCATTTCAAGACAATGAGTTAAATCTATTAAATGCAAAACAGTAATGAATTCTCACATGGTATGCACAACACATGTTTTAAATATCTGTTTCATAATATCATGTTTCTACTGGCTGGGCTATCATCTCAATTGTTCTTCTCAATGTCTCAGCTCTTATTAGCTGCAGTTTACCTGGGTCACATCTTCCACGGGTGGCCCTGTTCTTTCTACCGTTTCCTAATTCTAAGGAAATATTGCTGTGAGATATTAAGTCCAAGTATATAAAATGATAGATCTAAGGATACTTTTAGAAGAAAAGAAAGCAAAGTCTTTTTGACGCAATCTTTCTCACACAAGTGAAGGATCAGATTGTGTATCTATCAGCAGAGCATCTGATCAACAAGTCCTAGGTCCTTGTCGTCACCACCCATATGTGAGGATGGTACCAAATTCCTGANCTTCTGTCAGAATGACAGACTGGCTGCTCTTTTCAAGCACAGTTCTTAATTCCTTTCCATTAAGCAAAAGAGCAGAAAAATTAGGAAGTTATTTGATGAAAAAGAGAATAAAGTAAGAAATAAATTAAGTCTATGGGAAAGGAAACAGGAAGTATGAACAAACTAACCTTGTACTTAGGTCATTAAGTAAATGTCTATCAGCCAAACAGGAACAAGATTTATAACTCAACACCCCTCTCTGACACAGAAACCCTGAAGACAGTAGCAAAGCAACATTACAATTCCGAAGGACTGGGTAAGTAAGATGTCAGATGTACCCAAGGGAAGCAGTGGTTTCCATGAGTAACTTCCTACAGTCCAACATCATTCTTCCTTTACAGAGAGAAATGAGAAACTTAGGGGCTTAATTAAAGAAAAACAAAAGGATATTATATTGTTGTTAAAGGATCAATTCTTTTTCTTAATTAGAATGATGATTAATAAGCTGAGAATTTGATTTCTGAACTCGCCAGTTTGAGTAATGCATTGTTTTCCTGTAGTATTCCCATTAAGGAAAGCTCTGAAGACAGAAGGAGACAGCGCTCTCTCATCTCTGCACTCTGTGGCACAAAATGATGTGTGTTGTGTCCTAACAAGATGACAATGCTCTCTGTCCTCACCTAAGTCAACTCCAGTCATAAATGCTTCACTGGAGGGTTGAATGTACACTGTGAAATTTGTGAGGCTTCCTACAGGGAAGGTATAAATTAAAGAAGAATCAATACTTTTATTTTTCCTATTCTCTAAACTTGCTTTTAAGCCTGGGGATGGAGATGCTGTACAGGTCAGGCTCAGAGGGGAAATGTGGCCTGGAGCCCAAGCCCCAGCCCCAAGCTCCACCTTAGTGATGTCATTGGCACACAGTCTTTCTTCTTTGCAGGATAATGTTTTCATTCTATTTTCTCTAGTTTATCTTCCACAGGAAACTCCTTCTGCTCCTTATTTTGTTTAGACAACAGGATCTCAAGGCTATTGTTCCTATTCTGCCCCTCTTTATTTTTCTTACGCTTACTGGAAGCCAAAAAGTTCCTTGAAAGGGTATTTGAGCCCCCTTGCCTCTGATTCCCAGGTGCTTCAGTGGATGAGGGGCACCTAGCAAAATGTGGACGCCAGCTGCTCTTCTGGAAATAAGAATGGCATCAGCTTTGGCAGATGTGGGTGACATCAATCATTCCTTCTGACCCCAAACACTCTTCTGGCCAAAGCCTAGAAAACAGTGGTTAGTGATCAGCAAATGTGTATCATGAAAGGCACAAGCACATCTCTGCACATGGAGCAGAATTCATGCTTCCACACACATCAAACCAGGCTCCAACCTTCCAAGGAAAGAACCCCTGGGACCATTATACTCCATGTTCTTTCAACAACAAACGGTGAATTCTAGAGAATGACTTCCACTGAAAAAGGCATCCCACGATTCACTGTTTTCCCTCTGGCCACAAGTTCTCTCACTGTTCTCTGGGGGAAAGGAATAAGCACCTGAAACAATCTAAACACTATAGTTCACTTAGGAATACAGGACAAAAAGCAAATTCCAATTTCTTCCCATATACTTTTTGATATATATTCTAGTCCATATTACCAAGTTAGCTGTACACAAGCATTACCTACATGGGCTTATAAGAAATATGCTCTCAAAGCCTTGAAGACTGACCACAGCAATGTCCACTGTGTTTCCCTCTAAGTAAGTATTGCAATGTATAAGGTAGGGAAGAAGAAATACTGGGATTTTTGTTTTTCACTAAAGTCTATGACGCCATCTCACTATCTGTAACGGACTGTTCCTTTGGAATCAGCTCCTTATGTCACAGCGACCTGGCAAACTTGAATGCTTTCACTATCTCTGGAATCCTTGCAATCCTGCCTTGGCTGGGACCCATTCACTTTTGCCCCAACTTCCCAGAGATGCCTTGCTCAGCACCTAATATGTAAGGGAGGAATTGTCATGGCTCTCATCCCTGACACAGGAGTACGAAACTAAGTTGCAGTAGAAGCTAGAAGCCTAACTCTGTCCTGTTGCATTAATCAATTTCTATAAAGCTATGTACACTTGTATCTATCAGTGAATATAAAGATACACTTAGAAATATAAAATACTAAAAATGCCCACAAATGTAGACATTCATTCTTTACAGATTTAGTTTTCAACTGCTGTTACTTGACTCACCTTAGAAAAAAGGCTTTATAAATGATATAAATGTTACTTGTTTATAGATAACAGAAAGTTGAAATAAATAATTTCAAAGTTATCCTCAACTATGCTCAAATTCATCTTAAGTGATGCATGTTGTAAATAAGCTTTACATTTGTGAAGGAGTTAATATGTCTATATACACATCTGCAACTATATTTGTGCATGCTCTGTTACAGTAACACATACATGGAATAGCATATGTACACAGCCTCCACATTCCCACTTCATTACACACTACACAGCTCCTGTTAAGTGGCGTCTGCATGCTAACACAAACTTGGAAGTAAAGGCTGAAACACAGGTACTTGCATCTTTGCTACAATCTCCAGTTCAATACTACTGTAACAATTATCCAAATATTCCTACTTGTATACTATAATATTAAAATGAATGTTAAGGGTTACATTTCAATATGTACCTATGATTGAAATTTCAAAATTAAGCACGNTACCTCAAATTAGAGGAGAAACTAAAACAGAGCTAGCAGCATGCTAATTCAACAAGCTAAAACTCTTTGCCACCAAATACAAATACTTATTTTAGCACAAGGGCAATTTTTGTCAATTTCATCCTTTTTAAGTAGGATCTAATAATCCAAATACACCAACTATAAGAAGGAAAAGTTAAAAAGGAAGAAATAGAAAACAGAGAGGGCAACCTAGGGATGGATACGGCCTGGCAATGAAAGCCATTTTCAAAGACCATTAACTATCAACTGCTTTACTCAGGACTCTGATTAAATAAGACTATTTATCCTATGTTAAAAAGGATGTCTATTTTTTAAGGGAGAAGCTTTAGAATAAAATATATTGCATGGACTATAGAAGAACCAAGCCACAAGACATAATTTAGACATCTGACTTACAAGAAATACTGTATATGAATCCTTAAAATTGCTAATGACTAAATGTTCAAATTATATTTGGAGGGTTAGGAAGGCAGGAAAAGAAAAAAAAAACATTGTTTTCATTTTAAATACAAATCCTATGACTGACACTGTGTTTGTCCTGACGAATTGAAAGCATAAAAGACTACTAGAAGAAAAATTCATACAGAGCACACTTGTAAATGGATTCAAGAATGTTATTACATACTTCTTATATATTTTNAAATCATTTATCAGAAAAGTGCTAGGTTTTATATGAGTAAAAAAGTTTACTCTGCCCTATCTCTGGTGAGCAGATGGTCTGGTATTAATGTAAATCGCTGATTTAATTTTTAGCTTTCTCAATTTTGTCCCTCACCTATCTAGGAGATGATTTCTCTGGTGATAACTAACACATCATGCTAATGAGGGAATCTAATGCACAATAGAAAAATGTCACTACTAATAATATTTGCATGAAGTTAAATAAAGCAACTGTAAGAGAATGTCAGACAGTTGTTCTTTAATAAGACACAGTTTCACAATGAAATTATGTTGTTAATTTTGTTACATCATTGGGTGAATCCTAAATTACTACATAATGATGCACATAGTCATTTATAATTCTAACTTAGTATTTCACTCTACTCTGAAAAGAGACTTTACTAAGGGATCTGCATTTTATTTGAAACAGGTTAAGTATACCTCAGCGATAATAAAAGGCATAAACCCCTTTGCGAANACATGAAGAGTGCACTACCACTATTTACCTGCACAGTGTCATTTCTTAAAAAGATTTCAAATACATCAAACTATAACCTCTCTTGGGGGAAATTAAAAGAATTTTATTTGCTACTTTCTGAAATATACAAATATGTAGAAAAATAACATTTCAAAGTCTGATTAAAAAAAGAATCCAAAAACAAGCTCCTTTCTCCACTACCACATTCCCCCTTTCCTTTTTAACAATACCTTATCAATCTATACTGAGCAAAATAAGGTTTGGGGCTATAGGAGATAAGGAAAAAGCAGAAATGTTTTTTGGACATTATCTATTTGTAACTGATCAAACTGAACCCAGAACTCTCAGTTACAAAAGTCAACAGTTACACCTTTCAAGGTTCTCAAATATCTGTCTACAAGAAAATATTCTTTTTCTAAAAAAATTACATTTCAATGTTAGAGAAAATATTGTAAGGTAGGGAAGTGAAGTTAAGAAGCCATATCTAAAGCTTTAGGGGGAACATATTTAATTCCACCCAATCTGAGTCTCTGGTCCATTAAATCATTTGTTAATGTTAGATAGAAGGTAAAATTTACATTTAAGGACATCTAACTTCATTCAGGTGAGATACAAGGTAAAGACTGTTCCAGCCACTTTCCTAGCTTACCTTTAGAAGACACAGACCTAGATTACTGAACTCCAGTGTTCATCAGACATTCCCAAACATACGTTTTCTGCAGCTAAACACCGTAAGTGGTGAGCTCTCTACAACTCAGTCTTGACACATCTTACACTGGCTCTACTAGTCAGTCTTGTCCAATGCTTAACAAAGTACTCAATGAAATATTAGTTTTTATCCTACTACAGAAAACTGTGAAAAACTGTATCTAATCGATTTTATTTACTTCATGAGCTAAATTTTTATTTAGAAATTAAAATAATCATCTAAAAAACTTTTTTGCCCTAAAAATTAGATATATAGAATTCTATATACTTGATTAAATTTGAAAAACTTTTATCTTTAGCAAAAGCTGGCTTATGTGGGTATTGAAACTATTATTTCCCAAAATTGTTGGCATTAAGAGATAGCATTTCCAGAAGTGTTTTACACACACACACACACACACACACACACACACACACACACGCTGAACCAGCACTGCTGATAAACTATACATAAGAAAAACAAACACATCAAACACGCACAGCAAAGACTTTTATATTTAGACAGAGTTTGAATTTAAGCTTACATAATCTTGAAAGAAAAACACATACACACAAGTAAACTCATCCCCCCTTTCACACCTCCAAAATGCACAGAAGGTAAAATATTTAGTAACCATGATAGCAAATGGAAGGCTATGTATCACTAACTACATCAAAACAACAACAAAGAATAATAAAGAAACTACAGTAAAACAGTTTGATCACAATATTTTTTAAAATTGTGATTTTTTTCAGCCTTTGTTGTAATATTCTATTTAATAGGCATCATTAAGCATAAATCCCTTCCCTATGTATTTATTCTCCTCACACAGTCACTGACATTCACTATACAGGTACACACAAAAGAGATCTCTGTATCCCTCCCAAACAGCTGCATAGAAAACACCATGACAGGCTGATCACACAAGTTCCTCTATGAGAAATTTAAATTATTTTCATAATTCTGACCTATTTTTTCATGTAATTTGCTTTTTTCTTAAATCTTAAATGTTTTTCACCACTTAAAGTCTCCTTNGATGCAAATTTACTTGGAAATGGGCTAGTGCCAAAGAAGCAATCTAACACCATCTATGTGGTTCAATAGCCATTTATCAATTGATCATTATCTGTTTTATTAACCCTTTTTTCACTAGAGGGAAAAACCTAAAGCAACCCAACCTTTCCAAGCATGCATACACACTCTACTAACTCAAGGAAAACCCTGATGGTGATATCTAAATTCAAAAGTGGGTTACACTTTATTAGGTTCTGAGGTTAGTGAAAGCACAAGAGAGCTACCCAGACAGAGCGGTGCTTCAGAAAAACACCTCGCAAAGCACTCTGCAAGGGCAAGGAGCATCTCTGTTAGACAAGGAAGGAACTTTTCACTTCAAAGAATGGGACTGCACAAAAAGAGTTGCTTACTGGGTTTATGTTGANTGCATTTAAATCTCAGCTTACTGTATCAGCAGTTATCAGGGTCCCTCTACAGGATGTCCAAATACACCTTACTCAAATACATTTCTCCTATCTAAAATTGATTGATAAAACAGTTTACCAATTAAATGTTACAAGAGCCCGGCTCTATGCACCGTCTTTGGCAAATGTTATTTCTAAACTTGTGACAGTTTACAGCCTTGCAAATGGTTTTCTTTACTTCATTACCAAACATTTTAAAATCTACCCCAAAGTATTCAATTTCCGCGAACTCTTACATACAAAAGAGGGCTGTTAAAAAGCTGTTACAGTATTTTTTAAACGAGTGGGGCAATAACCAACCTTTAAACAACCGCCATCTACTTAACATCTCAGTGTATTTGTCAGTACTACTTTGGTGCTGCGTGGATGATAAACTAACTCTTGCTTTGTATGGGTTTGGTGTAGGCTTCTGAAAAGCAAGACGTGTCTTGGAGGGAGGCACCAGGGAACTTCCCTCCCTCACTTGAGCACAGTCCAAGAGGAAAGTTTCTGGGTTGTTTCCCCTTCGCTTCCTCTTACCCTCGCTCCCCCGCGGAGCCGCAGAGCCAGCAATTGTGCAAGAGGAGCCCNGCGCGCAGAGCGCGAATCACCGAGCGCTTGGTACGGGCGGCCGCGGGTGATTAATTATCCGTCCGCTGGCCTGGCGCTCTCCGGGAGGCTCTCCCGGCAGGGCAGCAACCGAGCTGCTGGCAGGGCTGCGGCTGAGCGAGGAACAGGAACGGCTCGGGGAGGACGCAGGGGCCATGCGGAGTGTGAGTGCACCGCGGCGGGCGGCGGGTGGCCGGCGGCGGGCGGGTGGCGAGCCGAGCAGGCTGCACCGCGCACGGCCGGGGGAGCGCGGGGAGAGCGCGGCCACAGAGAGCCGGCACCGAGGCCGCCAGCAAGCAGGAGCACAGCCTGCGTCCGCCCTTCGGGCTGACCCGGCCGGCGGGGAAGCCTGCATAGCCTTGCTCAGGTCTGAGTCCAGCTGCTCCCGACACCAGAAGTCAGACCCGCTGCTGCGCCTGGCCCGCGTTTTATGACTGTTCGGCCGCAAGACCTACTTCGAGACGGCAGACACTTTGACCAAGTCTTGCACACAGTCAGAAAGATAAATTTGTCGAGTAGTGGCTTTTCCCCTTTTTAACGGGAAACAAAGAAATAAATTAAGGATTCGCAGGACCCAGGCTGCCACACTGTGAAACTTTGCAACAAATGTCTTTGCTTTCTTTAACTTCAATGTCCTTTCCCCCCCTTTCCTTAAGGAGTCCTTAGGGAAGCCATGAAGTAACAGTGCACATTCCAGTAACACAGTTGTGAAAAAAATAGTTTTTTTTTTAATTTCTAAAATATTTAGAAAGAAAAGTAGTAAGGAGAAAAGGGCACATAACAACTCGATGTTTCTTTTTAAAAAAAAAATGAAAGTAACTTACCTGTTGGGACATTCTGAAAAGGAGGTTAGTATCAGCGTTTTGCCATGTCCCCATGAACCCTGGTTCAGCCGCAGTCGTTCTGGTTCCGAACTGCATGGAGTTGTCAGTACAGGAGTCTCTTAAAGTCAAGTCTCTTGCCCTCTTTGGCTCTCTGTCTCTCTGTGTGTCTCTTTCTCTCACATCCACTTCTGCCTCTTCTGACTGAAAAGTGAAGGTGGATTTTTTGAGCTTCTTGGCAGCCAGTAGCAGGAGTATAGTGTAGTTAAGAAGCTGGCTGAACTGTGCATTTCATTTGGGAAGGGGGAGATCTGGGGGAGGGAGGGGGTCAGAGCTTCCTTCGCACCTTCTGCACAGATATCCCTATCATTTATGCATAGATTGTGACTCCCCGAGCTTGCCTTTGCTCGGTTTAACAGCTGCCTGTCAGGTGTGCAGGCAGCACTGGAGACCCAACCATCAGCTTCAAACCCTCAGCCACTGCATGTCATTGGATAGCAGAGCTAGGAGTCAACTGCACTGTTCCACTGTCAGACACCAAATGACACCCTGCACTAACCTCTCTCCAGATACACAGATAGATACACACTCATGCATACTCCAAGCAGTGCCACACTCACTGTCCACAAGGCCAGGGAAAGCCAGGGCCCTTCCCTGAGAATTTTTTCCCAACAATGCTTTCTGCTATAACATGTTATGTCCAGCACCAGTCTTTGCTTTAACACTTGTAAAACTGTGATACTTAAATATTTTTAATTACATTGGAAGAAAGGAGTCATCTTGAGGCGAACATAAAGTTTGCTTGGTTGTTGTCGAAATAGCTGCCACAAGTCACACAGTACATGCTGAGCTATTTATAACCATATATAAGCTCATAGAGAAAATAATGTACAGAGATTTGACCTTATATTCTAGAGTGAGCAGTTAAACATGGAAGATGTACAATAAACATATGCAAAAATAAATATATATGACTTAATATCTAGCATCCCAGGCCATTAACTACCAAACTGAAGGTTAAGTAAGGAGAAGCTAAATGCAAAAGAGAAAAATGAATACCTTTTTAAAAAAACTCACAAGCAGAATAAATTCCTTTGTTAAAGTTCTGAGGTAAAGCATCTACAACATCCTTTTAAATCATAAAAAAGGCAAAAGAAGAAGNAAAAAAAAAGCCTGTCCTATTTCAGGCAAAAAGTAATACATATAAAAAATTCCATTTTTCATTCAGGATCTCTATGGAAAATTCTGTTTCCCTGCCTGATGAAATATAACCTTGATAGCAGGTCACATTTTTAATTAAACCAGTTTTAAAATAAAACATCTATTTATTAGATAATATTTATCTAGCTTATTTATGGAAAAGCAGAACTGAACAAAACCCACTGTACATAAACATTGTAACTTCAAAATGGAAAGCTAAATTCATGCCATCTCATAAAAGTAGTCAGCAGGAAAAAGCCATCCTTCCTAAACTTAAAATGTAAGGACCATTAATCTTCAGCCACTTACAAACACTGAGGACAAATGTACCACTCTGCTTGCTCCTTCTTAACTAAAGAATAACAATAAACCTTCCTCTCAGAAACAACAAAAGGAACAGCAAAGCGCTTCAATGGCAGCCCCGTGTCATTAGTGGACAATGAGAAAAGATGAGAAAACGTACACTATGTTGACACAAATGTGCCTTCCCTTCTGGAACTGACATCGCCTGAAAGCTTTTCTGTTAAACTTCCCTCCAGTTCACCACCATTAAGCACAAAAAAGTCTCAAAAGAAGCAAATTCAATATCTGAAAGGAAACAAACAAGAAACCAAAGAATTGTTGCCTTAAAATATATTAAGTCCACCTGTGGTCAATAAAAATATTCTTTGGCAGGGGAGGGCGGGAAAAGCCCCTATGAGTCAATTGTCAGCAGTGACTGTACCTTTACTGCTATTACCCACTTAACTCCCTCTAAAATTTGCTAGCCTCTTGATTTCTGAAGTGGCACTCAGTGCCTCAGTCAAGCTGCCTGCTCAGCTCCTGACCTTCCCACTAATGGCTGTTATTTGTGGGAGGCTTAAGGACACTGTCAATAGCAAGCTTCCTCCTCGCTCCACTCAAGCACTGTTGTATCGCTCTGCCTGCGTGTTCTCTCTCGCCTCTCCTGCTCTCTCCTTCTCTCCTAGTCCTTCCCCCCTCNCTCCTCACTCTCCCTCACTCCCTCTTCCTATTTTTCCAGCCCCCACCCCTTTTCTCTCAGTTCTGAGATCTTCTTCTTTCCCACGTATTCCCCCCACCCACCATGCACACACACACACACCTGTCTCTTATACACATCTAGATGTGTATAAGAGACAGCACACACACACACACACACACACACACACAACACAAAAATCAACTGGCATGCAGCAGCAAGCACCTGCAGTAATAGACTCTTTTATTAAAACTGTTATTCTGCAAGACTTGAAATTCCCCATGGACCGGGCCATGTCAAAGCCGATATAATTAACTAGAGGCTCAGCAACGGATCAATTACCAGACAAGCAAGTGATAGTGAAATCAATGAAAGATCATCAGCCACATTATCAGTGTTGCAACTCATTAGGGCAAAACTGAGAAATGTGCTCAACTCGAGCCCAAGCAAGGTGGCATTACAAAACAAAGGGCTAATTTGGAGACCCTGCTGTGAACAATCTGTAACAGAATTAGCCTTTTTTCCCCCTAAACTGCACAGCTCCATAACTAAATGTGACAGACTGAGAGAAGCAGTTTATTAAGACACCAACCCCAAGTTTATTTAGTTCATAAACTCTCTCCTAGAAAATCAATACAGTCTGTACAGGGTTATTAGGCTGACTAGCTAATACATCCAAATCNGGTCTGCCCAGCCAGCAGTCCTCTGACAAAATGCTACCCAGAGGATGCAGGCTGCAAGGTCTAACTGAACAGGTCTGCAGCATAACTATTACCTCAAGATTTCTGCATAGCCACGCCTTAAAAACACCAGGATAGCCTTGTAAGATTTAAAAAGAAAATCACAATGATCACTACACGGTACTGTACCTGCTAGATGGATTTGGTCAAACAGAATGGTAACTAGTTCCTAAGACCAGCTAAAAAAGAGTGCAAGTTCTGTTATACTAACAGATGAGAACCCAGAGTTAACCATAGATAAATGTGTTAAAATACAGCACAAACCTAGAATATGTGTTACGCTTTGTAAATTTAAGTTTCTATCATTCTGTTAATAAATTTTAGAAAATAAAAATCTGACCCTTCTAGAAATTCCCAAAATATGTTATGGGAACTTGTCATTCATTTCCATAGGGAAAGTGTAGAATCCTTGATCTCATATTAGTCTTCTAGCCAGTGAGAGACTTGAATCATTTTAAAGATACAGGTCCCAAACAAACAAACAACAAAACCAAGGTGCCAAGATACCTTCAAAGGATTTCTATTGGCTTCATACTCTATAGATTACAGAGTAACTCTCTGGAATAATTTGTATCCAAGTTATTTACAACGAGGCAACCGGGATAAACATCATTTTCACAATGACTGCTTTCTTTTTCCCTGATTCTAAGTCATGTACTTCAGGTTAAGGGATCGCAAGTATGAAAGGTCACATGACTCTGCTCACATTTGTTGAGAGTGAGAGATGGGCTGTGTAAACTCCGAAGTGCACCAACTAGTCCTAAACCCCTGAAGAATCTGTAGGACTAGGAGTAGCTCCTAACACCACACAGCAACAATACACAAACATAAGACTCTTAAATGCATTTTACAGTGGTAACATAAGACCAGGAGACTGAACAAAGTTAGGGGAAACAGCATTGGAAAAGACTGATGATGTTTTAACATTCAAAATGTTGAAAGGGGGAAAAAAAAACCCTGCACTATTAATATGGCTTCAGTACAGTCAACTGGCTGCAAGATTCTAAATCTTAAACCTTAATTTAAAAAAAAATTAAGTAAAATTCAGTTTATATATGCTACAATTTTTAAACATTTGTTCCTAGAATTTTTAGCTGGTTCAGCCTTATCAAACATTTCATAAGTCATATTCCTAAGTAATATTTTAAAAATTCAAGCATATATACTAAACCTGTACTACATATCAATAATTTGGATACTAATTAAAAGTTGTAATTACAGAAAATTCTTACTTTTTAAAACCTTTTTGTACATAGCTACACACTGTGCATGTACCCTCAATGAGATCCAATTAGTTCACAAAGATTTGCATTTCAGTTAGTGTGGGCTAACAAGACTATAGGGAGGCCGAGTGCAATTCCACCAACACAGTAAGACAGTATGTTCTTTCCTGTTAGCTCTGTAAGCAGTAATTCCCACAAGTGGCTGCTTAAAATGTTACTATCTTTTCAATATTTGGGCAGTGAAGTAAATTTGGGCCTTTCCTTCTACTTCATCAAAAACTACATGTTGATATAAAAGTTAGCCACAGTTACTGAAGGACCATGTCAAAGAATGCTAGTTTGCATGTGCTTTTGGAGTAGACTAGTTTGTTTGTGTGTGTGTGTGTGTGTTTTAAAGGAGAAATAATCCATATATAGATATAGATATAGATATAGATAGTTTTTAAGACAATGTCTCATTATGTAGCCTTGGCTGGCCTGGAACTCACTCTGTAGACCAGGCTGACTTCAAGAGATCCACCTGCCTCTGCCTCCCCAGTGCTGGGATTAAAGGTGTGCTCGCCATGCTCAGCTTTACTTTTCTTCTTAATATTTAGTGTCTTTAAAACTCACTACTTTCTTAAAGCCACTCTGTGGCTGGGAACAGAGAAGCTATGTAAAGGATGTGGCTCTGTGCTACGGCTCTCATGCCCTGAGAAAGGGCTTTTTCTCCCCTAGCTGTGACTGCAACAATGTAAATCCTGAGCAAATATAAAATAAATGTATGGTTTGTGTACACAACTAAGAAGCATCCCCAAGACTTCCGATGGCTTATAGAGCAATACCTGTGATTCCCTGGGTTCAGTTCAGGAGCTGTTAGCAGACTCTAATCCGTAATGACAGTATACTGGCCTTTGCTCTTCTTTATTCACTATTCATTTCCAAAGCTTGGTTAAGTACAGAGCTGGGTTAAAGATCAGTGGTTTTTCATGTGACACACGCTGGTATTCATCTAATGGCTTGTCAAGACAAAACTGTCCCTGTTCTTGCCAAAATAATAAAAATGACGTTCCACNTCGCATGACAATCAGCACTTCCTCACGGTGAAACAACTCAAGCTTTTTGTAATTCATTTATTTTATAGAAAAAGACGTTAACTGGCTATCCAGTCTTAATGTAGAGAATCGGGTTGTCATTCTCCAAGGAAGCTGTAATGTTTTTCTGCTCTTGGAACTCTAAAGCAACATGTGAACCAGGCACTAATCAAATGCAACTTTACCATATAAAATAATGCTGAAGCCTGGGTTCCTGATGCATTAAGGTGCATAACTTAATATATGCAGATTATGCAGGAGCAGCAGGCTGGACCCAGTCACAGAGGTGAGGTAGGCAATTGAGGAAATGTCATTTTTCTTGAGAACAAAGTGTGGGACTTGCTTTGCAACATCTGTTGGTCTGTGTGAAATGTTAACAGATGTCTTAAGTGGAAAAAAAGGAGAGAGTTAATAAAGGGAAACTCCTCTGAACGGATAATCCACCCAAATTTCCATATTCCTAAGGAAGAAAGTTGACAGCGGCCTTTCCTCGTGTGAAACCGAATTCACTGCACAAAGTTTCATTTTCTAGGTAAAGTTAAGGAGCAAAAATTCTGACTCACTATAAAAGAATAGAAAAATTAAAACTAGGAATAATTTCAATTTTTCTTCAAATTTCAAATTTTTGTGTTTGCTTTTAATTATATAGTTATCTATGNTGCTTGTTTTTCCTTAACTCACAAATGTAATTTGANGAAAGGAGAGTATTCTTCTCCCTTCAAACATATAAACATAAACACAATGAGTACACAAGCACACACACAGAAGTAACAATGAGTACACAAGCACACACACAGAAGTAATACCTACCATATTATATGTGCGTGCTTTGGAGAAGGGGACGGAGGGGAAATTACAAAGTCGTTCTTAACATCAGTCATCTTTTTGGTTTTTTGGTTTGTTTGTTTGTTCTGCTTGCTCGCTTTATTTATTTATTTATTTATTTATTTATTTATTTTAAAGACAGGTTCTTTCTACATAGCTGTCCTGGAACTCACCATGTAGGCCACCCTAGCCTCAACTTGAACTCACAGAGATCTGCCTGCCTCTAGGAACCATCTTTTTAAACGTAAAGGTACTCATCTTCAGAATTGAAAGTCACCTAATATTTACACCTCCATCCTTGTTTGCTCCCAATTTCTCTCCTTCCATTGTTATCTTTGTAAGAGATGACAGCCACATCATGTTTCAACAGTCAAGCGTTCTCAAGCAGTAACATCTGGAAATTGTGGCCCCCCATGTTCAAATTTTAAGGGACCTGGAAAAATTTGCTTATTTTAGCAATTTTTTCTTGTTTCAATTTGTTAGGTGACTGAACCAAATATGTACATAGCATCTTTAATCCAGGTTNAAAAGATGATGCATGGGCAGGAGGGACATGGTGGCAGAGGCAGACAGATCTCTGTGAATTTGAGGCCAGTATGATCTGGTTTCAGACCATGCAGGAACTACATAGTGAGATCTTGTCTCAAAAATAAAACAAAGAAAAAGGAAAAAAATAATAAAAAGATGATTCATGCACGCCAACAACTGAATGTACCCAAGTGTTGTGTGTAAATGATCTGAACTACATAGGCTTTTCCTACGAAAATCTTTAAGATAAGAATTTAGGTTTAGAGTCCGTGAATTAGCTAATTCGAAAATCACTTAAGGATCTTTATGGA
>LZPO01027912.1:26498-45965 GCA_001675575.1 Neotoma lepida | reverse complement strand
AAGATGAAAAGGAAAGGGAGGGGAAGAAAGGGATGAAACAAAAGACAGTTTATCTCAGTCAAAATCATTCAAATAACTGCCACAAAATCCTACTTCTTACAAATTCTTCAGAGGCAAAACGTGCTGGGAAGCAAAAAAATATATTCATTTCTTAGCATAAGCTGAGAGNCAGTAAAAGGGTGGCACCTCAACAGGACAACCAAAGCATGTGAGCATATTCAAGTGACATACACAGGAAAGAACAACATACCTCAAGTTGAGATGGATCAACCCCACAGCATGGGACCTTGAAATGTGCTTGCCAGTCTTGATCACCAAGCCTGCCCTCTGATTGGTAACTGAGGCAACTTGGAGGTGGGGAGGGCACAAAGCGTGCCTGTTGAGAGATTGGAAGAGGAAAGAAATTACATATACTCTGCAGACAGTATTCTACAGAAACGCTGGTTATAGCAAGACACTTTATCTTCAAAACTGCAAATGTGACATATTCCTCTGACCACTCAAACACTTTTAAAAAGAGTTAATCACTAAGCAACCATCAGTTAAAATCATGAACCATGAAAGAAAAACAATGCTGTGGGCATAACCGAGTAATTCACTGATGGGTAACATGGCAGTGGGANTGAACACAGGGCTTCTTGTGTATAAGCATAAACTCTCCTGTTAAACTATACCACTAGTTCACTCAGTCTCTTTTCTTTAAGGGGCAGAGGAGGGGGTTGAAGAGTTGAGAGGATGTCTGAAAATGGGCTGCCAAACACAGGTTCTACCACTAATCTATACNCTAACNAGTAGCTCAACTTACTCCATTTTCTTCCACTGATCATAAAGAAAATCATTGTAAACCTTTTTATTCATTGTTGAGGGACTATTTATCAAGCCTCACATGCCAAGTAAAAGAAGCTGTGAGAAACACCAAAATAAGACATGATCCCTGCTCACAAGACGTTTATGATCTAGTACAGAACAGAAGCCATGCACAAAAGTGACCTTATATAAATGAGAATGTGCTAAGAGAANGGCAGAACCATGTGATTTAGGAAAGGATGCCTTCCCACTGATATGGGGAATGAAAGCTTGCTGCTTCCAAGCAAAGGCAGCCTTTGTTCTGGGCACAGGGAGACTAGCAATATTCCTCTAGAGAAGTGATCCAGTTTGCGGAGAGCTTAGGTAGGATGCTGTATAAAGCAATAATAAACGAAAGGATGTGTAAGCAATAGAACTATTGGTAAGAATCCCATGGTCCACGCTTAGTTGCTATTCTGTTATCTACCACTACCAGCCAAGTCTACTAAATGACCTCAACAGCAGCACCCTGTGACTGTTAGTATTCTCTAAGAAAGTGCATCTAGGACAACTCATTAAAATGTGAATAGAACAAAGTGAAGAGATCAATTAGGAAACTATTATATAAACTAGGTAAAATAGCTACTAACAAAGAAGGCTGATAAAGAAGGGCAAACCACAAAAAACAATGTGAGGATGAAATTAAGGAGTAAGAATGACTGATAGGATACAGGTAACAGGGAGGCTGGACAGACAACTCAGTGATTAAAAGAACATACTGTTGATGTAGAGGGCCCAAGTTAGCTCCTATGTTGGATGGCTCACAACTGTCTCGAACTCCAACTCCAGGGGATCAGATTATCTTCTAGCTTCCATAGGCACCTGCACTCACATGCACATACACCCCCCCTCCAAGAAGCAGACACATATATATATAACTAAAATAAAAATAAATCTTTTGAAAATGATGTGGGTGACAAGAGTCAATGTGTCACTAGAGATCTGCTCAGTGGCACCCTCTTCGGGAATGTATGAAATAACTTAGGAGAATACAATCAGTTTGGGGTAACAGATGGTCGTGCAGATAAGTNGGTAGTAGAAAGCTCAGAAAACAGACCAATGCTAGAGTTATCAGATTTGGATTCATCTATGTAAACATGGCATTAAAGGTGAAAGAACATGGCCACGGTGAGCATCTTTGGGGAGACTTGTGGTTATGAATGAGAAGATAAATTGTCCTCTGTTGTGAAAGGAACAAAGGAAGGCAGAGGATGGTTGGGAGTTTTAGATAATACTACATTTAGAGTATAATAATAGAAATTTAGTAATTAGAATATAGGAGTGATCACTCCATTAAGACACTTGACTTGATAGTATGTGGTGCAATTTAAATGACTTAATATTTCAGATGTGTTTGTTATTAATTTGCTACTTTGAGTAAAAGTATGTTCAATATACAATTCCCAACATATATTTGTGACTAAAATATTGTATTTACTTTTTGTTTTTCTAAAGTATTTTATATTTATGAATTTCTGTGTCATATGAGTTATTTTAGTANAATAACAGGCATATNTGATCCATATTATAAAGGAGTTAAGAAATATGTTATTTGTAAAGTATTCTTTGAAGGAATTTTGCAAGAAAACAAAGTAAGAGAAATGTGGCCTGAAAAATTATCAGGGTTTAGAGAAGTGTGTTTAGGAACAAACAGTTTGTTTTCCACTACAGGAGGTTAAAAAAAAAGTCTATAGCAAGCAAAGGGGACAAAGCCAGTAGAGAAAAGGATATTGAAGATCTAAGCCAGAGGGAAAATGATATAAAGGGTCCTAGGAGAGAATGTAATAAGAACACAAATGAAAAGGTTCCCTGAAGGGAGAAAAACATTTCCCTCAGAAACCAAAGAAATGATAGAGAAAATTTTCCATGGTTAAAAACTGTAGGTATTAGCCAGGCAGTGGTGGCACATGCCTTTAATCCCAGCACTCAAGAAGCATAGGTACATGGATCTCTGTGAGTTCAAAGCCAGCCTGGTCTACAGAGTGAGTTCCAGGACAGCCAGGGCTACATAGAGAAACCCTGTCTGGAAACACCAAAACCAAAAGAAATGCAGGGATTGGGGTATGTTTGGATGTGTGTGTCTCTCTCTCCGTCTTTCCCTCTCTCCCTCTCTCCCTCTCTCTCTCTCTGTCTCCCTGTGTGTGTGTGTGTGTGTGTGTGTGTGTGTACATAAATATATAGAAACACAACCTGCTAAGTCTATTCAATGTTGCTTGCAAGCACGGACTACTTGGTATTAAATAACCAATTGGGGGGCACCATCCTGGGGGAAGACAACTTCTCTCAGCATCCCTCAGTTGCCTGTAGCTTTTTGTCTGGGGGTGGGACCCCATGAGATTTCCATCTTCCACTTTTTCATGTTGTCCTTGTTCAGACCTTGCCATATTGTAACAATTAAAGAAGATGAGGCCAGGAACTTGAGAAGGAGCGAGGGTGGCGGCCATGGAAGTTGTTGGAGGAAGGAAAGGGAATGGAGAGAAATGATGTAATTATATTTTACTTAAAACAATAATAAATACGTTTATTTTTTTAAAGAAATACAAATATTAAGAGTTCAGTTAAGAGCACTAAATAGAGGACAACTAGAGAAGAGAAAAGGAATGGGCTACTCGAAAAGGGTACAATGAAAGGTCAGAATCAACAAGGAGTGGGTAAAAGAAATGCAGAATGGCAGAAAGGTATCAGGAGTCTCCTCCCACTCAACTGGATTCAAAACAATGCACCAGGCTCAATGATTAAGAACATGTATTGTTCTTGCATGAGATTGCATGAGATTCAAGTTCAGATCCCAGTACATACATGAGATGGCTCACAAGTGCTGTAAATCCAGCTCCAAGCGATCTGAAGCTCTTTTTTGGCCTCTGTAGGCACTTGGTGCACATGCAAGAGAGTACTCAAGCGCACAAACACACACACACACACAAAGACAATAAAAAACTCTAATAAACTATGTAGACAAACAAGGGAAACACAAGAAAAAGATTAAAACCTCTAACATCTGCCATGTTTCCTTTATACAGATACAAGAAGTTATAGGAATCATATTCAAATAATGGTCGCCAAAATGCAAAATTAATAATGACATGGTGGTACATACCTGCTGCAGCACTCTAGAGAAGGGGGCAGGAGTTCAAGGCCAGCCTGGGCTATATAACAATGCTAAGAGAAAAATTTATTTATTTCTAGGATAAGAACAAATTGGCAATATTTCAGATTATATATCAACTAGCCTAGGCTGTCGCTGTATTATTGCTTCCTTTAATCTAGAAAACCAACAGTGTTTTGCTATCCTACCCCTCAAAGATCTGCAAAACTTGGCACTCGGTCAGCAGCTACACACACACAACATGTCTGCTTCTGACGGGGCTTGGCAACAGCAAGGCACAAAGATGAGGACAGTAGCTAAGTAATTCAGCACANTGCAGCCTGTCCTGGAACTCGCTCTGTAGACCAGGCTGGCCTCAAACTCACAGAGATCCACCTGCCTCTGCCTCTGCCTCCCAAGTGCTGGGATTAAAGGCATACGCCACCACTCCCCAGCTAAAATAAGCCTTTTAAAGAGACAGTGTAGTTAGGAGTTGGGAATTTGGACTTTGAAAACCAGAATACTTCAAACCAGCAAGGGGTTCTTAATGCAGAGAACAATGCCTTGCCCCAAACATACAGGCCAGTGGAAACAGAATTTTAGAAACAACAATGATTACATACATTCCCATAGTGATGAGTTCATATAAAAAATAAAATACCAAGAACAGATTTTAGATCNAATTATTTGATCTTTATTTAGTCATATCCTAATTCTAAGTGTTTACAGAGCATTTTTTAAAATAGCTTTAAATTTACTCCTGGCTAAAGAAATTCCCCAAAGCAAACAAAATATTGAGATACCTTAAACTATGTCACATATGTGACCTGAATGAAGCAAGGAGGGGGAGATGTCTAAGAATACAGGTTCATTAGGAAACATGAGGAAAAGCTGAGAGGTTCTCTCCTCACTGCTAATTCCGACCTCCAGGCCTATGGGACCCAAAGTCACACCAACTCTACACCCACTTAGTTCTGCATTAGCAGAACATGTAGTCCAGAATCCCTCTAGAGGCCAGGGAAATGATGAGTTTTATCATCTGTCCAGTATCTACAGCCACCAGAGAACCACCTCAGGGACATAGAAAAAGACATTTATATGCTACGCTGGCAGCCACTACAACCAGCCTTCCTAAAAGAGTCCTTTCTGTAAGGACCACTGTCTAAGTGACCTGTCATACAGCTTTATAAAGTAGCATTAATACTGTGGGCCAAAATGAGATTGATCTTTGAGCTTCGTGGTCTCCTGTTGTCAACAGTGCATTATAAAACCAATACTAAATACTTTATAAACAGGTCTCCCTACAGTGTATTAGAGAAACAGTGCATATTTCATGCCCCATAGTTAGGTAGCCACATATCCATCAGGCTAATACATTATTTATTAGATACTAAGAAGNGCAATAAGAGTCAATAAACTAACTTCTGGATACTTGTACGCAACTATTTCACTGGAAATTGTACCTGGATGAGAAAATTTTCTCACTAACAATGGTGGACGGAAGAGCCTCCCTCACAAACTACACAATGACTTGAGTGTTCATACATGATCTGTGCTACACGTGCGGCATCGAATTCAGAAGACATTAACCAAAGGTTTAAAGGAGCTTTTATTTCTTCATTTCTTTTCTTTTTTTCTCCTGTATTTTCTGTTTGAGCTTCCAAGCCCTTGGATGCCTATGATGCAGTCCCTGATGCCCAGTTCAACACCACCAGGCATCTCATGCCTAATTCTACCATTCTGAAAGAGCACCCTCTGCTCTGGAATATATTCCAGCCCTTCAAGGAAGGATTTCTTCAGCTGGGAGTTATTTCTCAAACTATAAGAGGCGTGGACCTTTGTGTAGTATTGCGGGTGCCATGGTTTCACATGCTGGCCACATTAATACTGGAGAGCAAGCATCTGTAACCCACAGCTGTGTGTGCTCCAGCCCCAAAGCACCGCAAGGCTGGTGCCAACGCAAACCACTCTTCCCATCCCACACTGGAACCACACTGGTTTTCTTCAGGAGCCAGAGACTGAGATACAGTTCTGAAAATGGGGTTTCGGGTACTTTCCACTCACGTGATGGATATGGACTATCAAGAAGAATACTGCCAGGGGCACTGGCTCTTTTCTTCTCTCCATTCCACATCAAGTGGATAAACTATAAAGGGAAAAGGGAGGGAAGAGGACAGTGGAGGATATGGTCCATGAACACCATATACATGGATAAAAACTATGTACAATGAACATATACAGTGGAAATCATTTTTTTAAGGAAAGGAAAATATAAGAGGCTTATTGCATTAAAGTATTATTCTAAAAATCCCCTAGGGAAACAACCTAAATGGAAAAACATACACATTTTTTCCCACAGTGTTTTCATTTTTCTTCCTCAATATCTTATAGTTTTACTCCTATAGGCAAGTGTTTTGAAGGTTGAAACACATTTTATGAGGGTAGGTAAAAGAAGTGGAAATAAAGGACAAACATGAGAGAGATGATTTCACATTACTTTCTCAAAGAAACGTCCCCAGATCCTAGACATCAGAAAAGCTGATATGAAAACATGGGCTAAGACAAACGTCTTCATATTATTTTTGCCACTACAACCACTACTGCTAAGATGACAATTCGTATTAATGAGTTTGGTATGCAGACCAACTATAAAAGATGCAGTCTCTGACCTAAGCACTTATCTATGTCTGCGGGGATTTACTACTCCTGCTAGATTTACTTTATTCTTCATACTCTGGCCCAGAGGAAGTGATCATCACTCAAGACTTGGAGCCTGTCCATGGGTGGGGTTTACATATGGCAATGAGAAGGGGGTATTTGCCCTTGGACACAGATGGTATTGAACCCAAAGCTTGGCGAGTCTGGTTTGCTTGCAGCAAAGAGAAAGATAAAATTTCTGAAAATGTGACACTGATCTCACTGAGCTTTATTTAAAAAAAAAATCACAAAATGTGAAAGTCCATAGTATTTGGTGCTTTATCACATCAAGCACATGTATGTACAGACTGTGTCATTGTGCCCTGAGGTGGTCTCATACAGCTATCTCTGTGTGATGCAGCCACCTCTGCCATATAGCAGCCCCANATCCATTTATTTACATTCTGTGTGTGTGCTTATAACATTTGTCAAAGATATACCCAGGGAGTCAACTGTGGTTAAAAGTCCAGCAATGAGATTATGTAGGTTTGGCTATCTTTAGAAGCTTTTACTTACTTGTGTGACCTTAGCCAATTAGCCCAAATTTGCCATTTCCAAAGAAGAAATAGTAGTAGTCATCATAGTAATTCACAGAATTGTTGTGAAGACTGTGTTAGCACAAAAGGTTTACCTAGTATCTAAGCATAAGCACTCAACAAATGTGAGTCAGTCTCTCTCTCTCACCCCCCCCGTGTGTGTGTGTGTGTGTGTGTGTGTGTGTGTGTGTGTGTAAACACATTTCAAACTGGATGGCCTCAGGCATTTTTGTTTGGCTCCCCAAGTAAGATTATGAGTATGCATGCATTTTAATTAATGGCCAACATACAAAGTTCAAGAAAATTTAAAGTTAAAATACAATTTACCAGCTGCAGGGTGGAAGGGTGTGGTAGAGAGAGAAAAAGGGTAAAGTGTTGGGAAACTAAAGAGATAGAAAAAACGTAATTCCTCTGCAGCAGCTGTAAGCTGAGGTGGAACAGAAGCTGTCTTTAGCAAGCTCCTCCCCCTGGGCACAGTCTCTTCTACTCCTACCCCCACCCCATCCCTAACCCCCGTTTTCCTCATTTTGTTATTTGTCTGGCTACTTCAGCCATTTAAAAGCCTGTAACACCTCTCTTGTGAGTCACTATATTCATGTGCTAGCTTTGGAGAGTTCATTCACACACACACAAAGGAAAATGGTATTTAAACAAGGCTGGCCTTGAACTCACTGAAATCCACCTTCCTCTGCCTTCTGAGAACTGGGATTAAAAGTATGTGCCACCATACACGGCTCCAGATGTTTTCGATTGCCAGCCTCTGCTGCAATTACAGGCACAGGCTTTGTGACAGCTATACTTCANTAACAGTGGCTCTGAAACATATTTGCTTTCAATCAATGGAGATCTTTTCTCTGAAACATAGAGACATGAATTCTGAACATGCAGGAAGAGCAGTACAGAGCCTGAGTTCCTCGGCCTTTGCAGGTTGAAGCATCCTTGGGGGCAGGNGTGGGGCAGGGGTGACCTAACCTGTCTACTTTACAACCAAGGAAACAGGCTAAAACACAAAATGAGTTGGTAACAGAACATGGGCCATTTTTCAGGGCTTTTGGTCTCCCACATTGCTTTGACAGTACAGTTCAAAGCAGTGGCCACATGTTGAAAACTCGTGATATAGCAGAGTTTCCCTGACTTGACAAGAAACTTTCAAGAAGCTTCACAGGCAAGTAATCTTCAAACTGGTAACTTGGAATAGGCAAGATCGGAAATCATCAATAGTGCAACAAATCCAAGCTCCCTGTATGAACCAGACAGTGAACTTTTACATGTACACCCACTGGTAGAATCTGACATTCGGCTAACTCTAGCATTAGGCATTTGACATGGTACATATGAGTGTTTCTACATTCTGCTTCCTAAGAGATCTCAAAGCCATGCCACATTTTTAAGGGTTAAANAAGAAAGAAAATCTGTGCATAGGCTTAGATCTCTTAGTCTATGAGGCATGGTGACAAGTTAGAAAGATGAAATTGAAGAAAAGTCACAGCTCTTAGGACATTAATCATTATGAATAGATAAGAGTCTAAGGGATATTGCGCTGTCTTTACTGAGCACCTGCTATATGCCAGATAGTGTGAAAAGTATAGTTTCCCCATATACACTCCCTTTTTCTTTTCATAAGCCTTATTATAAAAACTTGTAAATAAATAAAGTCACTACACATCAAAATTAATCAGAGCCAAANTCTACACAGCTTAATGAACTTATATTCAGTTAGAACTTCAATTCAAAGAGGAAGCTATGAAGCTTTATATTGAATTTTGCTCTTTAAGTACTGAATATATTTTATGTAGTTATCTAATACCAAAAAAAAACCCCAAAATCCATGACAGAATTTAAATGAGAAAAAAATCAGTTCTGCACCCTTAACACATCAATCATGTGAATTCAGTCCTTCTTCAACCCCTTATATTTAGCTTTTCTTCATGTTATACTGTATACACACACACACACACACACACACACACACACACACACACACAAACACATACACACATTTAGAGCAGAGTATTATTACATCTTCTTGACCTGAAACAGAAGGAATAAGGGTCTTGAATAGCGAGGTGTTGAGTGGGAGGACCAGGAAGTAGAAACAGAGAAGAAGAGAAATAAAGAAGACAAAGCAATAGCTATGACCAGGAGGTCTTGTATATGCTGATGACACAGATCAAGCAAACTTATGAAGAAGTACAACATCATAGATACTATTTGTAGCCAAGGTCAGCTGAGGATTAAGTCAGACTACGTTAACAAAGAGAAAAGATAAAACACACACACACACACACACACACACACACACACTTATATGTATATGTATATATATAATTCCCATTTCTATAAAATACTTTTCATTTTGTTCTTCACAAGTCCCATGAGATAGGTATTATTATTCTCACCTTATCAATGAAGAAACTAAAGCTAGGAGGATTAAACCACTTGGCCCAATCTTTATATTAGTGTCAAAGTGAAAAGGTAAGACTGAGTTGGTCTAACTTCAAAGCATGTGCTCACCCCCATTTTCCTATATTGCTTGGTTTTTGTCTTTTAGACAAGAATTTCCTTGAAAGTTGTGAAATACTATACTGTGTCTGTAAATAAGGGACGCCTTTCTTGATCAATTATGTTTTTGAGCATCAATTAACATGGAGTGCTACCTTTAGGGCTTCTAAGGGCATGAGGAAATGATCCATTTNTCCAGAAGAGTTTAAATCAAAGAATGCACTATTTTAAAAATTGAACAATCTACCAAGCTTATCATTTAGTTATAATTACTTATCGTATAACCAATGTCTACATTTTCATGCTTTTAGAATTTGTTTTTATTTTATTATGATCCTTTCCCATGGAATATTAAGTAGTTGTTAAAAAGAAGGAGAAAAATGTTGTAGGTGTTAATAAGAAATATCTTCAAGTAAATCACAAAAGGTGCAGAAGAGTCCCACAGTGTGTGGCTATTAATGCTTAAAAGTGTGAAATGTAAAAGGAACAGAGGAGNGAAAGGCCAAATACTATGGTCTGGACAGACAAATAGAGTTACAGAGTTTACAGGTCCAACTAAGCTTGGCAGCTTTGTTTCTTCTGCAGGAGACAGGAAGCAGTGCCCAGCTCATCAGAGTGTACCATTTTAAACAAAGTCCCCTCACTTCCTGACTTACAGGATAGTCAGGCAGTCATGTATAAACACTAAGTGAAAGGAAAAAGATGTAAATAATCACTCTCTTTTACTAAGAAGTCCCTCACATCAGCACACCTGTCACTAACTACAGCAGTTAGCAGAAGTAATTTCGTCCAGCAACAGTATCTATGACTTTTGTCTTGAACTACAAAAGTACTATACACAGTCTACACATCTGACAAGGGGACCATCTGCCCATGTTGTCTGGAAAGAAGCCTCCCTCCAGATCACAGCAAACCCATCCACCAGCCGATGTATGTGTTCTCTNACACAAACACTTACATCTTCATGATTTCCCACACTCAAGAGCCTTCCACTCAGGCCCCAAACTCAGTGTGTCTNAATTAGACCGTCATAACATATTCTTCACCTAACGGTTCCCTGCCCATTTCAGAGTTTTCTTAACAAACAATTAAGCCTCCTACTCATCAGGGCTTAAAAGCAAATTCAAGTGTTTAGCTTCTATATTCTTACTACATTTGGCAAACTGCCCAGTATTCAACAGTATTTAAGAAATTTGGATGAATGAATGAACACAGGATGAACAGAGGGAGACAATTCAGGGTGTGCTGAATTCTCTGGGCTGCTCCCTCAGCACGGCACTGTGCTCACTGAGCACAGCACTGTTGTTTTGTTTTTCCCTTCTAGCACAGCTCATCATCCCAAAGCATCCATCATTAGTAAAAATTCATCCTAAGATGAAACATTTCTTATTACTGAATTTTCTTTTTAAGCTTCTATTTAGTATCATATTCTAAAGTTTTTCAGATTGAAATAAAAGGAAAAAAAATTGATAAAGTCCAAACTAAATCCAGAACAATGAAAATGTGCTTCTAAATGTTCTTTCGTATTGTATTTAACCTACTGTAGGTAAGCTGCCTAGTGGACTAGGAACAACTGNTGCTACATGGAAAGATGTAAAATAAAGACCTTCATCTTTCTCCATGATCTATTCAACACAAATACATTAAATACTCTTAAGGAAAAATAAGTGCCATATCTAAGATACCACAAATTAAAGCCTTCAAGAAAAACCCACTGGCTGGGATTGTAGCTCAGGACAGAGTGCTTGCTAAGAATGGATGAGANCTTAGGGTTGACCCCCAGCACTTCTACACCCCAGCATGTCCAAAGGAATGCAGCCTCTGTTTCCTTTCAGAAAATCTCTTTATCTCTTATACTACAGATTTAGCAAATAAATTTTATATATCTGATAGATATAGCAAATACTCTTAGTCATAACTCATAAAAAGCTGTAAACTTTTTTCTAGAATATTAATCAAAGTATAGCCAATTATTTCATACATGTCTTCAATAATTATAATTTTAAAACCTTTTTGCCAGTGTGGGTNGTATGTGGGTTGCACGTAGGGCCTTGACCATGCCAGGCCAGTACTTAGCACTGAGCCGTCCCTCCTCCAGTCCATTAAAGTGCTCTCCTTTTAACATGAGAATGTAAAGATTCCATTTAATACACTGCATTCCCATCTCAAGGCAAAAATCAACTGCTATATAACGTTTCTAAGAATATTTTTAGAAATTATGCCTTAAAAAAGAAACGAATTTGGAACTTAGTGTTTCCCCCAATACTCTGTAGTCCAAATGAAGCTAAGTGGGCAAAGTTTACTTTTACAAGNAAAGTTACTTGGGATGTTTTTGTTTTGTTGTATTCATTCTGTCTTACTAGGACCTGACATGATAAATAAATACAAACCATTAGGAAAAATTTTGAGTCTGGAGTATTTTTAAGATTTTCACTTGCCTCTTGATCCAAAACATACATCTTTAAGTATAATTAGTTGGTACCCAAAATCAACTTTAAGGAACACTGAAAGTCATTATCATATTCAAATAACTGATCAATGCCATTAATGAGTTTGGTCAAAAGAATGCTTCATGCAGTTGTACACAAAAGAGGTAACAGTATTTTACTCTTAGAACTAAAATTCTTGTGCAGTCTTGGAAAACAAGTAATTTTTACAGACAACTTGGCAACCCCACATCAAAGACAGCTTCTAAAACTGCCAGGTTGAAAAGAAAATACAACTTATATAGGAACCCCTGCACTTTTAGATTCTGATCCTCTAAAAACAACAACAAAAAGACATACCATCAAGTAAACGCAACCTTAAAAAGAGAAAAAAAAATAAAACACAACTTGGCATTTTGTATATTACTCAAAGAGCGTGAGTTGCCAAGTGATTCAAAGCACAATATGGCCTCCATGGCTGCAGCCAGTGAGCTCTGGGCAAAGGAAGGCAATCCCACAGCCTCCCAAGGATGCTCTCAGTTTGATTCTGGATGAGCATTTTAGTAGTGATTACAACTTACAAAACTGCAGAGAGACTCGTGTCAGGATGTTTCCGTGTTCCTTACTGTCATGTGAACATCCCAGGTCAAATACAACATGACACTAATAGTCTAAAAGTAAAGTGGATAAACCAGAAACTATTTTAACAGATTTCACAGATTTCTCTTTGCAGTGGTTGTGGGAAAGACATGGCAGAGTTTGAACATTAACAACGGTTGTTAAGGTGAAGCTTAATCCCAAATGTGTTAGCATGAAACGACCCACTTCAAAAAGATTTTAGAGTATATTTTATTAAATCCTGAAATGCATGTCCTGGTAAATTTCTATATAAATTTGATTTACAAATTCCACCGAAAATGTGCCACAGCTGGCAGAATAAATTACTACAATAAATCATTATTAAATAACTGTAAATCTTTGTAATGACATAATGCCTAGCTTTAAAAACAAGTATGCAGAAGTGAACATTCAGTAGAAGAAAAGCACTCTTCACACAGGAAAGCAAATTACAAAACTTACCATGCNGACACTGCAATATGATTCAATGACTAAACAGGGAAATAAAATTCACATAAATTGTACTGAAACCTACAGCAGAGTTGCACTCACTATTACATCAAAACANGTGCATAGCAAGGGGTAACGCATTCAGGCTTTTGACATTGATGATCACACTCACAGCAGATGAGTCTTACGTGTACAGCTGCATCCAATATTTTGTTAGACAATAAAAACATATTCCAAGTATCAATCAACAAGCCCAGTTTGTCCTTTCTCTGAAACTTCATAAATATTCTGTAGAAATAATTTATCTCCCTGCCATGCTCTCTTCCCTCTATATATAGCTCTACCTTACTTCAAAATAAACTTTTTCAAAAAATGTAGAGTTACATTCTTTTTGACACAGAGCAGATGGGTAGCTACAGTAATCCATTACTTTAGATAGTACTTGAAGTGAATCACTCCAAACATCCCTGCCTTATTTAGCTCTCCCAAGCTTCCATTTGTCAAAGTTCAGATGCTTGGTACTCCTGTCACAACCAACAGGGCTCATGGCTCTAGCCAGCAAGATGAGCTCCAGCAGGATGACAGGCCCCAGAGTGCCTGCTCATGGCATATGATTGCTGCCTCTGCCTCTCGGGAAAGGTAAATTATTAACCGACACTTTCACAGTGGAAGAACTGTCTAAGATAAACCCATTNAAACTGTTAGCCCACCAAATATTTCACACTGCCAGTTGGTAAAATCTCTGTCCAGGTCACCACTGCATTCTCTTGTTTGTATTTATTCTTCAGTTCCCTGTCACTAGTCTTCATAAAATGGAAAGGTGTCCCGAGTGACACCTCTTCCCACTTTTCTAACATGCCTAACCCCAGTCAGGGAAACTATTTTTCATAGGACGCCAACCCCTGCTTCTTTGAATCTATTTAGATTTACCAGAACAGGAGGCCGATTTAGGCAGGTGGCTCCAGGACAACAAATTCACAAACTAAGCTATCCAACATGGTAGATGGCAGATATTCCTAATTTTAAACTAGATCAAAACATTTTGCAAATGAGAATTTTTTTCCCACCCATATTTCATTTTCCAATTTGTTGCAGCAACTAANATAATCATTAAACGAATCTACTCTAGAGGCTCACTTGGGCCCCAAAGTCAGGTATTTCTTCCCAATAAGACACTGTCCCCTCCACCTTCATTTCCAAGCCACACAAAACCATTCCCCGTGTATCCCTCACACTCATGGGAGAGCAAAGCATCTGTGCTATGGCCTCAAATCCAGCACATTCCAGACCAAATAAATAAGCCAGTAAAAGAATACCTAACTGTGCAGGGGAATAAACATCTACAAGTTATGTGTGGAAACAAATGAAAATATTTCCAAATAAGCAAAAGTTCAAAGGAAAGAAGTAAGACAGTGTGATAGGACACCCGGACTCAAGGGAGGTTCAGGAGCAGGACAGTCAGCACACCCAAGAGACTCAAGAGAATGTGCTACTCTGTGTGCAGGGTGGGAAAGGCCAANGGAGGAACCCTTAAGCACATACACCAATGTGGAAAGCACAGATCTAAATTACAAGTGTTGGCAACCTAAATGTCCAGCCACATTGTCCAGGGACAACAATAAAATATAAAATAATGGCCATTGCTGTGACTCTGACTCCAGTATCAACCACTTAAGAATAATTTACTTCTGTTAAATCTGTGATTACACAGCAAAAAACCTTCTCCTTTTTCCCACCACCTTCTACATTCCTACACANCCAGTCTATACCCAGACTCCACTTACCAACAGCCAGTTGAGCGGTATAAACCCCTATCTTGCGCCTACATCACTTTTTACACTACAGATGGGTTTGTAGTGCTGTCTACTACTCCGAACTTGGAAATTAACTTTCTCCATTTATAAAAGACCATTTTCTCCTTCCTAGGGGACACAGAGCATCTGAGTACTTACTTTAACCATTGGAACAGAGATAAATCTCTGTAGGGGTAGAGCCCAGTCCCTAGTTTTACAGTATAGAGATTACACCAACATTACTTAGCAAATCAATTCAAGGTATGTAAAAATGACTGGCTGGGATTCAAAGGTCCTCATAGAGAATTAGGAGAGACCATCCTGAAGGAAAAGCAGTTTGTCAATTAGAAATTAATTACTTTCACCTCCTTTTCTATATAAAATGAGTGACTCTGTCCTCTACCTTTGTAGTCATTTTTGAGCTACCTTCCATGTGTACATCTTTCAAGGCCTACTCAATAATCAATTGTGTCCTTTCTCTATGAGAATGTGGTTTGTTGTTGTTGCTTGCAGGATTATTTATTTCCCAGAAAAGTCTCCCTGCTCTTCTAATACTTGTTATGGAATCAATCTCCAGATCCTCGCAGCATCTCTGGCTCCACCTAGTCTCTATTCCAGTAGCTACGCCCGCCTCCCACACACACTAGCACCTTGACAGTTAAAATAACCTCTTACCTCACCTTTGTGGATTTGCATTTTCTCCTTTCTGATTTCCAGATTACAGCTGTTTTCCAAATCTTCTAAAGCAGGGGTTCTCAACCTTCCTAATGCTGTGACCCTTTAATACAGTTCCTCATGTTGTGGTGACCTCAACCATAAAATTATTCCATTGCTACTTCATAACTTTAATTTTGCTACTGTTATGAATCNTAATNTAAATATCTGACATGTAGGATATCGGATATGTGACCCGCAAAGGGGACCACAGGTTGAGAACCACTGCTCTGAAAATAACTTAAAAGATTCAACCTCTTCCAGTCACCGGACTCCACTTCCAGTGACAAGATGTTCTACCAGCCATTCTCACGGCTTTAAAGCCCATCCTCTTTCTTGAGTCCTCATCATCATACAGTTTCTTTACCTAGGCCTACTTTTCAGCACTTTTAATTGTCTGTTTAACTTCTACCTCCCCTGTGGGTCAATAAAAACTACAACAGTACAGCTCTTTGAACCTATATCCCAGTACTAGTGGAAATAGACTGAATAAATACTTCTGATCCCTCAAGAACCAGATGGAACAAGGAGAGAAACAGTTTAAAACCCATTTAATCTTCCTGTACTTACCTTTTATATGTTTATTCTAATCTCAGATCTCCTGATATATGGAATAGTATCTTGAATTCTGTCATTTTGCAATGATTACTAAATGGGAAGCCATGATAGAAGGATCCCAACACCCCATCACTCTGCTCTTTAAAGAGTACCATATCAAGACAGAGATAAAACAGAGATAAAAACCAGTGATGCCCTGGTTTGAGTCCAGTAAGCTCTTATACAATTTCTTGACAATTGTTAAGCATGACAGAATTAGAAATGCCCTTCATTTGTTAAAAATTTAGAGATGACAGCTCTGTATGACAAAAGCAGATACATTTGGACATTTCTTCAAACTCATTTGTCAAAATTACATCATTAACAATACCAATGCAACTGTCAATGAAATCTCACTCTTTTCAAATGCTGGTTATATATCTGATACAATGGTACTACCAAAATGATTTTCCCCTTGTCTCAATGCTAGCGATAAACACAGGCTTCACATATGCTAGGCAAGTACTCTACTGCTGAGCTACATCCCCCAGCAACTTTGATTAAAAGATAAAAATCTAGTCATGAAGATGTTCTGGATTCATTCCATTCATTTAAGTACCAAAATGAGCTCTATCAGTCTATATGTAAGGAAGTCTTATAAATTACCACATATTTTTATATTATACCAAATAGGTCTTATTCATTTACAGTATTTAAAATTCAATAAATATTTAATACAGAGATAAGATGCATGGCCATCCTAACAAGTTAAAAATTCAGCATCTTTAAACAAATGAAGCTTACAGTTCTGTTGGACAGGTCTCACTGAGCTCAACTCAAAGTCAACAGACAATCTGCTTCCCAGTCCTTTCTAGCTTCAACAGGCTGTGTCTACGTTCCTTGGCTGGTAGCCCCCTTGTTCTATCTTCACAGCCAGGATGTTTTATCTCTCTAACCATATTCTTCCTTCCATTATTATAGTTAGTTCTCTTCCTCACCAGAGCTAGAAAAGCTTCTTAACTCTTAATAATTCATGCAATTAAATTAGGTCTACTTAGATCACCCAGGAGTACCTGCCTCATCTCAAAGTCCTTAAATAATCACATCTCTGACATCTCTAAGGTTAAAATTTGCAGGCTCTTTTGTTTTGAATGTGTGTGTGGTGTGCATGCCTGTATGAAANGTTGATGTTGGAGGNTTGGCCACCTCATTCTGCAGAGCCTCTCAACTGAACCCAGAACTCACCAATTCCCTTAGTCTAGATAACAAGCTTGTTCTAGGTATCACTTGTCTCCACTTCCCAAATATCAAAACTACATGTGGAGTGCCATGTCCTCCTGACATTTATATAGGTGTGGGGAATCTGAACTCAGGTCCTCATGTTTGCNTACCAAGCACTTTCACCATCCACTGAACCATCTCCTCAGTGTAATTTACAGGTTCTTAAAATTTGCACATAATGAGGGATGTTATGCTGTTGATCAGACAAGTCCTGTGAAACTTTCAAGTTAGCATTCATTCTCACTCTGAGAATTAACAGTATTCCTAATTGTGTATATAAATATGTGATGCATCCACCCTGCCATCACAATTAAAACCTTCAAATAATCAATTTATTTGTATTGACAGTCATATATACACTTAAAAGAAATTTTTTTTAAAGATTTATTTATTTATTAAGTATACAATGTTCTGTCTGCATGTATGCCTGCAGGCCATAAGAGGGTACCAGATCTCATTACAGATGGTTGTGAGCCACCATGTGGTTGCTGGGAATTGAACTCAGGACCTCTGGAAGAGCGGCCAGTGCTCTTAACCTCTGAGCCATCTCTCCAGCCCTTAAAAGAAATTCTGAAAAGAGGTATTTATCTTTCACTTGGATTGGTGAAGTACTCTACAATCTGAGCAGATTTGTTTTGATTTTAATGGTGGTAAATTCCAGGAAGCTAATTCATCTAAAGTGGGCTGTCACACTTAACTTCATAGTAGTAATTTTCAGGTTACACCAAAAAGCGATATAGAGAAACAGAATACACAATTATGCATCACTACTCCAACAGTAGGCTACAGCCTCACACTTTAATATTAAGAAGTATGATTTCAGCACTGGAATTAAGTTCTTACACCAATTGCACTTAATATTTTTGGTTTTTTATAATTTTTTTCCCACAGAGAAGTTAAGGGCCATACCTAAAGCTTATTTTATCAGGGATACTAACTTCCTACATGGATGGCATTTGTAAGGACGTTAATGGAAAGTTATTTTATTAAGACCTGTAGGACACAAAAACCACAAAGTAGATTTTCTTTAATTTGTTTTTACCCAGAAATCTTATCCTTCCATTAGAATATAAGTTTTCTCACCAGCATCAATGTGAATGAGTGTTAATATTCCTCACACTACTAGGGGACATAAAGGCATACTAAACACAAACATCAATACACAAGATGTGCTCTCAACCAGGCCATTTATTTATAATTCAGTTCTGTTGTTTACATATTTGAAATCTGTGTAGGCATTCCATGATAACATTGAAAGCTAGAAGTAGCATGAATATGAAATACTTCAATTATTAGGATCAGAAAACTTATGAGTTAGGTTTTTAAAATTTAATTTATAATAAGAATATATTACTTTNATATCAAGAAAAATGAAATAAATTGCTTCTANGGGGCACTACCCATTTCAAAAAATGACCCAGGTTTACCATGTAGAGAATAAAGGAAAATGATCACCGCCCATTAAGTTATTTATGGACTCTCAAAGAAGTAAGAAGTGCCTTGGAGGAGAAGGTGGCCTGAGTAACCACTCAAACTGTGCTTGAAATGTAACAAAAATGAAGTTGCTGACATGGACTGTGGGGAGCAGATGGAAATGGGAGACAATAATGGGTGCTGCTGGGAGCCCTCAAAGAAAACACAGGTAACACTGAGGAAAAGCTTGCTTGACCCTGATCAATACCAAATCTTCAATCTCCACACGTGAGTATAAAATGAAAAAGGAAAAATTCTTCAGATGGATAGGNAGCAATGGCCAATTGCCACTCAAGAGATTATTCTCGAATCTGAAAATATTACATCTATAATAACCATATCTCACTGATTGTTGTAATAATCACCATTTCATGTAACTATATTATTCCTGCCCCCAAACTGATTATAAAATACATAATCATGACCTCATCTTTCCATACAAACAAACAAATCAATACCAGAAAATCCAGTTAGGCCCTAACATTTTTTGTTATGAGTCAAAAAAGCAA
>LZPO01027912.1:4736-21792 GCA_001675575.1 Neotoma lepida | reverse complement strand
AATCTCTGCCACACTGAGTTCCAGGAGGTAACATACTCCATCTCCGCTCCTGGTTTAAGGACTCTGTACTTTCAGAAGAGACGAAGCAGCTAAGGATTCATTTTATACTACTCAAGATCTACCATACATACATTCTACACCAGACACAAAGTGTTCCAGACCCTTCAGAAGATTTACGCACCTAATATGGTAAACANACAATACACAGACAAACCTTAAGAAAAAACTGAAAGTAATCACGTTTTCCAGTGTCACAATGTGATTTTATAATTAAAAAATGTAGTTCAATTTGATTCTGAGTAAGAGCTCTATGATATAATCCTAATTTTCTCAGAATATACAAATGAAATTTTAGATGTATCTTGTAGCAAAATCCCACTCATAAAATGAATACAACCTAAAATTTGCTTTCTATCCAGAAATANCAATGGCATTAATAGCATTCAATCTGTTATTAAATTATTAACATGTTAGTCAATGTCTAAGACGAACGAATCAAGTCTTCCAAAGGAAATCCTTGACTTACAGAACACTAAAGCTAAGGTCTCAGGTACTGAAATTCACAGTCACAGACTCACCACCTGGCCCTCCAAAGCCAAACTCTAAACCCCAAGTCCTCTAGTGAGGGAACAGCTTTTCTTCCATGGGCTATAATCACTCAGGGATGAGCTCTAATTAAATCCAGGCAATGAAACCGTCTATTAAACGTAGTGTGTCAAGGCAAAGCCTCCCTCCTTAGCACATACGAGCATATTCAGAACTTCTAAATGTGTCCTGTTAGGTCTACATATTAGCAGAGATGTAAACGATATCACTTTTCACCCTTAACGGTGAATTTCTGCATTTTTTAGTGCTTTCTGTCCCAACTTTAATGTTCTTTTAATGTAGTTTTTCCTGTGTGATATATCATATTTATCTCCATAGCAATCCATCACTATTTCCTTTAATTGAGGTTAATTTCTTTCAACTTGGGCGAAGATGGGAGGGATGAGGGGATCCTCATCTGCTGCTCGGAACACGGAGGGCATCACAGCTGCNGGCTTTCTAATGGAGGAGCTTGATTTTCAGGATGCATGAATTCCTCAAGCCCACCCCACTGCCCTCCAATCTGGACCTAAGTCAACAATCTAGTGGGATGGGAACCCAGTTCCCACCCAGAACCACTTAATGAAAAATTTCTATCNAGCTAGAATCCCTCCAGCTGCAACCTAAGTCCGTTTGTTTATTTTTACTTAAATAGCTAACAGCTGGTACCACCTTCCATGTAAAATCATTTCATGTGTTTGGAAACAGTGATTAACTCATACCTTCCTCTGTGAATCTCCAGGCCACAAAAAGCAGATCATTTCTGGGTGCTTTTAAACATTTTCTACTTTTACCTCTGGGCTCAAGTCTTATTGGAGTTTGGAATCATTAAATTATCAGAAATAAGTGAAATGCAGTATGATAATTAGAGGGAGAATGTTACTTTGCTCACCTTAAAAGTCAAATGAAAAGTTTAGGGTGGGCTCTGGCAGAAGGCTGGCTGAAGGTTTATCTTACACAAATTTGCATTAGTTAAAACAANCTCCCATCTAGTTTTACAGGATAAAGTTGGGCTCAGCCAGAGAGAAGAGACCTCCCAACTATAACTGAGAAGCTTAATAATGTTATAAACCACTGTTATAGAGACAAAATTTGGGCAAACAGTTTTATGTTGGCATGCTGATATCTGACCACCTCACATTTTTATGGTATAGTTTACTTCAGCATCTCCACATAGTATGGACCTCAATCCCAGAGAATAATCTGGCTTTATTTCTATGCTTGTTTATAGATGGACTGAATCTAGACCTCCCCAGCCCTGGAACAATCCTGAGAGGGCCCAGAAGTGATTGTATACAGCTCCAAGGAGTCACTCCTACTCTCTCCACCTTACACAAGAAGTGGCTGTTCCATTAACTCCAAGCACTCAGTACCTGACACACAACAGACTTGCAGTCTGTTGTATTAACTCCAGTGAGTATTAACTCCACTGAAAACCTGGGAGTGCAGTTTAGGCAGTGCTTGGTGATGGAGGCAAACTATGCAACAGTCTTGAACAATGCAATAGGCTTGAAGGACAACACACAGTAAGGGATCTGGGAAGATCCAAAGAGGGCTAGTAAAGTAGGACTGAGNAGCAGGATTTATTTATAGGCGAGAGATTAATGCTGAGCATAGAAGTAGCTGTAGAGGAAATAGACTACTCAGGGGGGTGTCAGAGGACAAATAAGAAAATGGGGAGGGAACATGAAAACACTATGCTCTACCAAGAAGCAAAANGTTCACTATTATTCATAAATAACAGAAAGCCAGAATTTGCTGTTTTAGTATTTTGTGGAAATTCTCAAGTACATACTAATGTGAATAGCATTATAAGCCCCCTGTAAGACTGATAACCCACTTCAACAGCTATCTGCACTCTGATCAGCCTTGTTCCACAAGGTGGCTTCCATAATTTCCCTGATCTCCTTTACACTTATCTGTCTCTGGAAATTTTAAGAATAAATCCTATACATAGCATCATTTCACCAGTAAATACTTTAGTGTCTACCAAAAAATGTTCAGGTCTTACATGATCAGACCTGTATGTTAGTATCATTAGTTCATGAACAGAAATACAAACAAGGCAGTCCATAAAAACACACCAAGTAGCAATGGAGGTAGGTAAGTAATGAGAAATGCCAAGAGATCTTCTNCAAAAGAACTTCCTGCTCAAAAGATGTTAAAAANTGCAAAGAAAAGGGCCCGAGCTTAGGTAAGACACTGGAGATATTTAACAAGGAATGGAAACGGAAAGGGATGGAGAGTTGAGGATATGATTTTAGTTTTAAGTGTATCTAGTTTAACCCACCATCTGAACATGTAGATAGAAGGACTGAAATGCTAAGCAAAGAGATAAAGGAGAAGATGNCGGAGTAAGTCCAAATTAGCACAATACACATTTGATAACAAGTATATGCCTAGGATAGATACCAGAAGTTCTGAGAAGCAGTCTAATTCAAGAAATGGACTTATTGCCTACATAAACAATTATAATATTGAAACAAATTATTTAAAGGCAAATTTATCCCAAGACAGGTAAGACNTGAAGTAGTGAGTATGATACTAACATGGGAAGGAGGAGTTCTACTGAGTTCAGAACCCAGAGAGAGGCAGGAAGAAGAGAAAAAAAACCAAACCACAAGGGGTACAGGGACAAGAAAGAATCAACTGGGAGGAGATTTTTTTCCCCAGACACAGGATGTGGAGAGCAATGGAACAGCAATACAGAAGGAAGCAAGGAGACTTGCTTTAATAGTTACCAACAGGACCCTGGAAAACCTAACACCAATTAAGGCTGCATCTAAAACCTGAAGTCAAAATTAATGGGGCCTTCATGCACTGTAGACATGCATTACAAAATTAAATCACTGTGCTGTTTGTCCTGACATGCCCACAGGTCTGCAAGCTTCACAAGGATAAGACTGTCTGTCTATGTCACTGACTTAAAGGAGGTTCTAGCATAGATCTGGGATAAACTACATGCCCGAGAAGTAACATGTCTTCAGAAACAATATCTTTTTAAAAACAATTAGATTTATTTTACTTTATGTGTATGAATGTTTTGCTTCCTATAGGTATGTGCAGCACATATATGTCTAGTGCCCAAGGAGGTCAGAAAAGAGAATCAGACCCCCTGAAACTGGAATTATGGAAGGTTGTGAGCCACTGTGTGGGTGTTAGGAACCAAACTCTGATCTTCTATAAGNACAGCCAGTGTTCTTAACCACTGAGCCATTTCTCCAACCCCAGAGATATTATCTTAATTACACTTCACACCAAGTTAGAGAAGAGGAATTATTCTCCCCTTTTACTGGTATGCATGATACCACCACTCAGAAAAGGANTAACAGTCAAGGGCTCAACTGGTGGTGAGGTGAGGAGAGGCACCCCAAAATCTGAGAAGGCATCACTAACTGTAAAGGCCTGAAAGTCATGGGAAAAGTGTGGAGGCCCACAAAGGTTACCTAGTGAGATCCGAGCTTGCTTTACCCAGCAGAGCTGCATTAGAGGATTGCTTGACCGTGTGCNTGGTTACCAGGTGATTGGAAAGGGTCTGCACTTGGCTGTGCTGGGGGAGATCTTTTGCTCCACCCCTTGGCATTCCTATAAAAGGCCCTTTAGAAGAGACAGAAGGGGCCGGTGGATAATGATCTAGGTCCTCCCAAGGCTATCCTGTGTTTCTATCTGTTTCTCTCCCCTTTATCCTTTTAATATCTCTTACCCATTTCTCCTCACGAGTACCCACCGTAAAAAGTGGGAGCTGGTCTCCTAGCTGGGCTCCCACACAAAAGGATGGGGACTGAGCAAGGCAGTACAATTTAGGACATATAATGTCAAAGGAACATAGACTTGGGAACAAGCTCTTGCAAGAATCTGAAAATCAGTGCCCCTACCTCTTACTCAGTTTCCTCAGATTAAAAAAAAAAAATAGAAAAGGGGTTGTGGAGCAAGCCTTTAATCCCAGCACTCGGGAAGTAGAGGCAGGCCAATCTCTGAGCCTGAAGCCAGCCTAGACTACACAGTAAGTTCCAGGACAGCCAGAAATTCACAGGGAAACCCTGTCTCAAAAAACCAAGACAAAACAAAAAGAAAAGATCCCCAGCTCTCCAACTCACCAGCTTAAGGTGTAAAGATCAAATGATGAGGCAAGAATGTCTAACACACAAAAAGCACTTGATAATAAAATCTGTGCCACTCATGAAATTAAAGCTGGAGGGTTCACCATGATTACAATTCATCTATTATCCCAAGAAATCCCTGTGATGTGCACAAGAGCCTACAACATCTTCACCCTGTAAGTGCTCTGAAGTAAGCAAAGTCCTACAGAAAGCAGAAAACTGGGACTTTGGAAAACCTACAAAGACTCCATGAAGAGGATCCACAAGGCTCTATGTCTACAGTGCAAGTGTTCACTGGGTGACTTACTCTACCCAAAGTGAGCATAAGGCCCAGCATGCTTTGCTAGAAACCAGAAAATCACTTTGTCCTGATGCAGCTAAAACAGAGGCACCAAATCATCTCTGGGCTCACTAAGAACCCGGATAATACGATCCAGATATTAAATGTAGGAGACTTCTCACCTCGGGATACTGGGGCAAGAACAGTGGATGCCTAACCACAGACACCTTATGATCAGTTTGTCTTCAAGTTTGTCCTGGAGAGCCAGCCACCTGTGCATCTCAGCGCTGGCAAAATAGAAAGGTAGTTTTGGGAAACCTCTTCTCAAATTACATTGTCCTTAGAAAAATAAGATGCTTAAAAAATATCCTCTGGCAATCAAACATATTTCCAAATCATAATTATTAGATGACATCGACAACTCTAAATGAACATGGTCCATGGTTTAAGACCCCAACTATAAAGAGACCCTGGGGAAGGAAGGGATCCAAAATAAAAATGTTCCCTATGAATTCCAAGGCAACCTCCTCTAAATAAGGAGTTTACCTGCACGACTATGACAGCCCATCCCCTAGTTCACCCTAAAAGTTCTTTGCTTTCCAACCCCATCCCAATTCACTGCTCAGTAGCCTCCTTATTTGAAAGGCAACTTAATCTGGAGTAGAATGTGCTGTCTCTGTCCTCAAGGCCAAGAAGTGGCTTTGAGTGTAACAGGTGTGAAAAAAGGTATCTATTTGGTGAGATTGATAGGCTTATGAGCCTCTATACTTAAACAAGGTTTTCAACACAAGCTACTTCAAGAATAATAAATCTTTCAGCAGGCTGTGTAAGACAATGTGCTCCAAGGTATGAGAGATCAAACCTGAAGCCTTAATGCCTGGCATTCCGGAAGTTCATTAAATACTGCTATTTGGCACCCAAGGTTTAATTTTAAAATGTGTGTTCATTTTGTCCAGGAGATAGCTACAAATACAGGCAGAATATGTGTCANAGTCGGCTTGCCTAGCATATCCTGCATGAATAGTCAGCAAAAAAGGTTAAGACGTTTACAGTTTTTAAAAGCCCACCAACAGCAATACATGAACTATAATGACAAGACAAAGGCTCACTCCAAAGGACATTCAACTTGATAAAGGTGGCACTATTCATAGTTACATCCCTACTGTGGACATTTTTCTCATGACAGAATGTATTTAACACTTTCTTCAATTTATCCTAGGAATGCATCTCTCCCTAACTGACAGATAAACTCCATCAAGAGTTTTAAGACCCCATTTACTGCCCTCAACACCCAAATGCTCTACTAAGAGGCAAAGTTTTCCAACATGAAAATATTTAGCCAGCACATTTTTTGGATAAAGAAGTATCTTTTCCACTGGAGGTGGAGGCAGGAGAGATGGTGGGGACTAGAAATGGAAAAAGGATTTTAAATCCCTGTTGTATTATCTACCAGATGTAAGTGAATAATAACTAATATGTCTGCAGCCTCAGCCTTAATCTTAAAACAAATGATAGTATTCAAATATAATATTTCACACATGCAGGCTGATAACAGGTTTCTCCTTTTCTTATTTCTTGAAGATTCTGTGAACGACACAATACAAAGCACAATGTATTTAATGAAAGGTTTCCAGGCTGATTTCCCTACAGGTTCTGTTCTGTCTTTTCTCTGGAACCCACACACGGGGTATACTGCAGGGACTGAGGGTGTATATAAAAATAAACTCCGTGCTACTATCAGAGCTGATGCCCTCCTCCTACAGGGGCAAGTGAATTATTAGATCTGTGTCATGAGTGTTTTTTTTTAATATGCCATTGTTCCCACTTGAGCACATTAAATTTTCCATATCCACTTTTAAACCAATATAACCTTTTTTTCCTTGTTCATAATGTTCATGCTGTACATTAGCAGGGAGAAAATCCAATAGTGGAAGTCATCATATAGTAGTTATATGTAAAGCTTGGTGGATGGACATCTTTTGCACACCCTCCCCCCTTGAATGGATACTATATGGAGTTGGCTCACTCGAGGGGATAGAATGCCTCTTGGGAAGCTGTACTAATATTTTTTTCTTTTATGATTGATCACAAATCCATTTTTAACATTACGCGTTTTTTTTAAAATTTATTATAACTCAGGTTCAACATCTTCTAGCCCAACAAATTGAAGGTGCTGGAATCTTTTGGTCTGGAAGATGTGTTTGCCAATTATTTTTGCACTAGTGCACATAAACAGGGAAGACTGGATCTTAGGTATGAGTTATACATTCCTGTACAAAATAATTGTATATTCTATGAAGACTGATTCCTTTTCTGGAGAAATATACAACAACACAAGGGAAATCTTGTACTGGCAGCATAACTGGAGTGGAAGATACAATATTAGAAAAACAGGGCTACTTTCATTACCGTGATGCTGTGTGTCAGAATGTCTCTCCTTAATGAACCTGTTTGCAATAAGACTCCGGGTGCAAAGAGGCTATTTAGAGAGACTATTGTGTCTATAGCAAGTCCTTCAAATATCTTCCCACCATTAGACATGCCGCACTGACCAATTCTGTCCTGATTGCTGCTCTTTCTACTATCAAGGGACATTCTTGCCCAGACAAACGGATGGATCAGACATTGCAGTTCATAAAATGTTTACACTGTAATACACACACACACACACACACACACACACACACACAGCACTATAATACAAGCTATTGAGCTCTGGATCAACAGTGAGTTGAATATGACAGTGTCATATGAAAGCTTATGACTTTCCAGTATCAATGAAAGGATTTAGTAACACCATGCTTGTCTGTCCCTCAACAAAAAGCCTTGCCTAACACTCTTACTTTTGGAAAATACCCACACCTACTGCTCACAAGGGAACACTTCCCACAAATCAAACCTTCTCTATGTCATACATATTTCTTATTCTATTGAGATTTTACTCCTAATTGCTGACAGGAAAACAGGACTATATATGCCATGCTATGAAAACAGGGTGAGGGGAAGTACACTAATAATAAAAGAACAGTCGAAAAGCCTTCCTNAAAAGATTTAAAATTCCAGCTCACAGTGGCAGCCTCTGAGAACAAGGGGCTTGTCGCTACAGCAACTGAAGTATCTTCTGCTAAATCAGCAGCCTCTTTACCAAGCCTAACTACAAGAGTACTTGGAGGACACTTCCTGCTCATCTCACTCTGTATGTTCTTATCAGCCGCTTTCTTGTTCAGCCTCACCTTTCACACAGTTACACACTGACTGATTATCCAGAGAAGCCTTTTCCTCCTGTGCTTTCTCTAACAGTACATACTTTCTATTCAGACACAAATCATGTGTGTGGCAGCCAGCTGCAGTCTTGATAGCCCACTCTCCCAGCCTTCGAATAGAAGGTTCAAATCCAAAGGTCCAAACTGCCACTTCACTTATAAAAGATCNGATAAGGAACTGCACACTGAACTGAGCCTGGAACCAATGAAACAAAGGCATCTAAGGAGAGTTTCAATTCACTGTTTTAAAATTTCTCTCTCACTTTCTTTTCGTTTGTGGGCTCAAACTTCAATTCCTCAAGCCAATTTGACATACAGATAGTTAACTGTTTCGTAGCTCTGATGACCACTGCTGTTGGGACTAGCTTTGATTTCACTATGTATTTTCTCATGCACATTGTAAATCTCCATCGTGATAAAACCTTAAAATAATGCTATGAAAACTGCTCTGAGGAAGCTGGGGTGTCTGCTCAGCAGTTAAGAGCACCAGCTGCTCTTCCAGGGAAACTAGGATCAGTTCCCAGCACCTACATGGCAGCTCACAACCATCTATAACTCCAGTTCCAAGGTATCCAACATCCTCTTCTGGCCTCTATGGGTACCAGGCATGCACATGGTACACAGACATACATGCAGGTCATGCAACACTCATACACATAAAAATAAANGACTAAAATTTAAAAAATACTTTGAATGTTTATTAAAATATAGAAGACATTTAAATGGGGATAACTGTATTACTAAAAACAGCTTAAACATACTGAGTATCTGTCTGAAGAACTAGGAACAAAGCCTAAGGCCACGTGGCAAATCACTCTTTCTTGCACAAACAAACAAACAAACAAAAAACAAACAAACCCCAAGAGTGTAAGAAATGAAAAGGTACCTGTCTTTGGTCAAACAACCATAGATAATAAAATAAGAACTTGTTCTAGAGTCTTCTCCATGCCACTGGCCCCTCCTATATTTTGTCAATAAGACTTTTCTTTTACTTAACTAATTTAATTTTTATTTTATTATTCTGTGTTTGGGTGTTTTGTCTGCATGAATGTCAGTGTACCATGTGTGTGCAGTATTTTCAGAAGCCAGAAGAGGGCGTTGGATCCCCTAAAACTGGAGTCACAGATGGCTGTAAGCTGCCCTGTGGGTGCTAGAAATTGACCACAGGACCTCTGAAAGAGCAGTCTGTGCTCTTAACCACTGGGCCATTGTTCCAGCCCCCACGTTTTAGTTTTTAAGTAAGTGCCAGGTCTACTAAAATATAACCAGCCATTTGTTTTATAGACTCCCACAAAGAGAAAAGAATACGGATAAAAAAGATTACAGACAATCTAAACATTATTTCTACATTACTTTAGAGCAATTATTCTCAAAGTATGGTCTTAAGGGGCTGAGTATGGCACAGTGGTAGAGTACATGGTTGCGAAGCAAGCCCTGGGTATGGTCTTGGAAACCAGCAGTGTCAGTATCACATAGGGATGTAAAGTTCCAGGCTGTAGCAGAGATCTATAAACCAGATGATGTGACTAGGGCCCAGCCACATGATATCAAACATGATGTGTCAGGGTTGAGGACACAGCTCAATGCTAGAATACTACCTAGCATGGATACAGCTCTGGGTTGAAGCCCCAGAACCCAAAATGAAAATCTATGTGCAAGTGGTGATTCTGATGCATGCTCAAGCACTGTCTCTTATACACATCTAGATGTGTATAAGATAATATTGTTTAAGATGTTTAATACTCCTTAAAGATTTAATCAATTTGCTCATAAGCCAAAAAAAATGCAAAAAGGAAAAAAGAACACTGCTAGACTGAAAACGTCTTTAATAATATCCAAATTTAGAGCAATAGATGATTGGCCTTAAAGCTGTCTTTTAATTATACTACACAATACAAACCACTCAATTAATTCTTCTATTTGAATGAAAGAAAGCACTCTCCAAGTAACTAATAAAATTGAACACTTATTTCCAAATCTGAGATAATGTGATGGAAAAAATGNTGGGAACACTGTAACGAAGTTTATCACAGGGGCCAAGGGGAGAAGCCATAGTCACTTTGAAGAAAGGACTGCATAAAGCTAACCACTCAGCAGGAACAGCCATGTGTTGCTGGTAAGGACAATAAGGGTGTCTTTGCCAAGGTAAACAGAGGTGAGAGTGTGAAGAGACTGGAAAACTGGAGCAGAGGAAGAACAAAATGAAGTCGAAAAAAGTGGGAAGTTCTGCCTCTGAAGTGTAACATCTTAAAGACTCAGAACCACATATTATAGTCTCTGCAAGTAGTGACTCCAGGGTGTACTGAAGCCAGGCAAAGATATTACACAAAATTTCAAATTCATGAAAACAATATTCCGAGACAAAGATGCAGACTTCGGGGGTGGGACTTAGGCCAGTGAGATAGTTTTGCAGGTAAAGGTGCTTGCCCACCAGCCTGAAAATTCGGAATCCACATGGTTAAAGGAAAGAACTAAGTCCCACAAACTGTCCTTTGACCACCCCCCCACACACACACTCACGGTTGTGTGCACCACCCCACTTCACATACAAAATAAACAGATAAATGTAAAAAATATCTACAGGATAAGATGATACATTACCATAATATATAAATCACCTTTTTTTCAGTTTTAAAGGTGTTATTATCAAGCTNACCTAAGCTACTACATGCAAATCAATAACCCAAATTAAAAGTGGAGAAGTCATCATTTACTAAGCATGTATTATGCCTGAAACTTTCACATAGCATCTTTTTGTAATAACATGTAATGTGTGATGGCAAGTTTTATGTCAATTTGAGTCATCTGAGAGGAGGGAACTCCAGCTGAGAAAATGTTTCCATAAGATCCAGCTGTAGGCAAGCCTATAAGGCATTTTCTTAATTAGTGATTGATGTTGGAAGGCCCAGCCCATTATGGGTGGTACCATTCTNGGCTGGTGGTCCTGGGTTCTACAANAAAGCAGGGAGGGGAAGCCATGAAGAGCAAGACTTAGTAAGCAGCACCTCTCCATGGTCTCTGTGTCAGCTCCTGTCTCCAGGTTCCTACCTGGTTTGAGTGTCTGCCTTGGCTTCCCTCTATGGACTGTGATTCTGGATACATAAGCCAAATTAAACCCTTTCCTCCTCAAGTTGCTTTTGGTCATGGTGTTCCTCACAGAAGTATAAACTCTAAGACACAAGGCATCATCTTTATTTTTCAGATAAGAAACTCAAAGGAGACAAGCCCATTTCTGATGCATGGGGGGTGGGGGGTTAGAGCTCTCTGACTAACGTCACCGTCACCAGATTTCCAGGTTGGAGCTTCTTCCTCACCATCCACAAGGGAGAGCTACCTGTAGTTCTGCAAGTAGTAGAAGCTAAACTTGGGGTGCCTAAGGGACTCTACAAAGGACTCACTGTCCTTTATTAAATACAAAATAAATACACAAAAGAAGAAAGAGGGGACAAGACCACAGGGCCCTATTTGAGACAGCCATGAGGACATAGTAATAAATATTATGTTCCTTTGCCTGCTTCTAGGGAAAGTATTATAATAGTAATAAAAACCCAATGGTTAAACAAAATATACTGATCTCAGCCTGCTGATATAGTAATCCCAGAAATCAAGAGTCCAGGAATTTAAGGCAAGAGGCTAGCTACAGAACAGACCCTGTCTCTAAAAATGCAAACAAATAACAACAAATAAGGCTGATTCAACAGGTATCAAGCATATGGAGATAAAAAGGAGATTAAGTACTCAAGAGGTAAGACTGAAAAAAACTACTGATGAATATGCTCCTCCTTTAAATCNGACAACCTCACATACTTAATACATATTCTCAACACATATCCACACACACCTTCAACACCGAAGCTTTTACAGCTCTCAATTTGGGTTCTCTCCCCCCAAATGGGTTCTTAAAACTCCAATCCTTCCTTGTTTTTTGCTTTTATACTGCACACCTCCCCTAATTCTTTTAAAAGCTAAAATGTATCCAGTTCATCAANTGATGAACAGAAAAGGAAAATATGATATATTCATAGTAGACTATAATGAAGGATTGGTGTGAGTCAAGGCTTCTAAATTTTTTCTACTCACAACTCCTTTTCTTTCAAAACATTTTATGTAATTCCCAGTATACAGACTCATAAAAGAGGCATACTGAAAATAAATAATAAAATTACTTTAAAATAATTCTTTGGTGTGTGTATACATACACATATATTTACATTTANTAATGAAGAAAATTTGCATATGAAGATGGATGTGTTTGTTTTGTCTATGCTTATTTTTACATAGGGAATTAAGTCTCAGCTACTTCAGGATACAGTGAATATTCAGCTTCTTCAGACATAATTGATATCTGATTTATAATTATCAAGTCGAGAATGCCTTTATGTCACATAAAGACATAGTACAACATGGAATAAGTATGTTTAGGGCCATTTCAGACATTGTTGGAAATTCTGTTCTAATCCCAAACCATAACCATCTTTCATTAAAAAAACTATAGAAAAAATACTAAAATACTAAAAGTATTTGTTCCCACAATTAAACCACTGTTTCTGTAAGAGTAGAAAATTTTCAAGGCTTAGTAAAAGCACTAAATTTAACAACATCCAATTGTCTCAGATCTTGAGCTGAAACATCTTAGGCAGTTATTTACTGAGGTTGCATGGTGTGAGGGGCTGCAGTGTAAGGTACATGTATGTTNAGAATGAGGACTGCACTGAAGTCACGTGGCACAACAGCAACAAGTGAGGACACAAACACACTGCATTCATCATGTGTTTGATTTTTGAATCATCAATTTTTTGTCATTGTGGATTCAGAAGCCTTTCACTGTGGCCATTTTTTTTTTTACAATTCTATATTTAAACTACATTATCCATAATGATGCACAGATACATTGTAAATGGTGCTTAAAAATAGTATGTAAATGAAAGAAGCCAAATGCATCACATATATAATTCCATTTGTATGGAATTCCCAGAATAGACAAAAATACAGAGAAAGATTTGTTACCACCTACATTTACAGAAAACTAATAATGAAGGATGACAGCTTAAAGGTATGAGTTTCTTTATGAGCTTCAAACTGTGGTTTATTTGTCCAGATATAATAGAGATTCATTTTCAGACTCATTCTAGAGACTGATGGTCCAAAATGCCAAATTCAAATTTTCTAAGACAAACACTTACATCTGTTATGGAGGAAAGGGGAATCAAAGGACACACTCTCGTCTTCTCATCAGGTAAGACAGAGTAGTTTGTCCTGACCTACCATGAGAGTTCTGGTTACATGGCATTCTAACTGCCTCAGATTTTAACAGTGGTCTCCAGTTGTCAATTCTCACTTTTCTAGAACCTACATCTGGCTAACTAAATATGGAGGCAGAGGTGACATTTCCTGCAGAGTCTTTGGACAGCACCCGTCTGTATGGCGAGGACTCTGGCATTACCTAAATAGTATGTGGAGTTGTGGTTATCCACTTTATTTTTCTTCTCTGCTACATTCAAAGTGACTTAGAGCACAAGAAACGTTTCTGCTTTATTTACAGCTGTAGTTCTTACCAAGCAGAATCAATGCTACTGTTTTCTTTTTGTTTTACGGATATCTGATCTGAGGACTGCCTTTACACTCGGCTTATGACCAGTACTTTAGAGAGATAGATACAAGAATTACATAGGAATGGATGAATAAGTAGATGGTACACCCTAGAAATAAAAATTCGCTAATTCTTAGAAACATTTATTCAGAGCAAACCATGTGAGTGTGCTTCATGGGATGAACAAAATCAGAATATAATCATTCCAAGTACTCTGGGCAAACACAGGTTTGTGTTACTCTGTCTTGAGAGTTTAAAAAAAACTGAAATTATGACTACAGAAATTTAAATGTATTCAATGACAAGGTACTTAATATGCTAGTATCTTAAACATACAACTTGCAAATGAACAGAAGTAAGAACAATTAAGGGAGATAATTAAAATAGAATTATATCATATCTCTTGAATTTGGTTGGTCCTCAAACATTAAATTCAGATGTTGCTTTTATTCATAAGCTCTGAAAAAGCAAATAAAACATTCTACATACTGTTCACCATAAATCTTAACTTACCATTCAAATTTAATCTAAACACAAACATAACCCTAAAACCTCCAGGCCCACAAATACTCAGACAACCAAAATCTGATTTCTAGGACAGCGTTTTTAACTTTACAGTACAATATTTATACTGAGGAGATAAATTATGTAAATCGTAATGGTTTACGCTTGTATCATATCTAAGCCTGCACTTTTGCATTCTACAAGATTCAGGAGTCTACAAATTTACTCAAAGCTCAGGTGGTCTAGTGAAACAATTTTATATTTAAGGTAGTTTAATACTGATTAAGATTTAAGATCTATTTGGGAAATGTTTTAAGCAATATGACTCACATTATTTAGTTAGCACTTGATCACAGTACCTATACAACAAACTCAAATTTAAAATTAATTCATAAATTAAATCTCTATTTAAATCACTTCACCATTCATCTTCTTTTCATGCTGCCTTAAAATATTAAATTCACACATCAAACTCATATTTAAATTAGTTCAGTCTTAACTAATCTTAGTTGACAACCCAAGTAGCCAAAAGAATATGGGTAAGCTTTCAAAACATAAATTTTAACATCCTTTTAAATTTGTGAAGTTTGTTGATGTTGTTTGTGTTTGGGGGCAGGGCTTCATACAGACCAGGGTGGCCCTGAACTCACTGTGTAGTTGAGAGTTAAGGACAGCCTTGAATTTTGGCTCCTCCTGGTCCTACCTCCCAGCACGCAGGTTTCTGTTACCACAAGAGGTTTACGCAATGATGGAGATCAAACCCCAGGGCATCATGCATGCTAGACAAACAACACATGCCACTCTAACTACTGAACTAAATCCTCCAGGACCCAATGAAAGCTTTGAAAGTAAGTACATAAAAATATTTTAATATTTCAAAAATAATTCAAACTCTCAAAAGTGATTACTCGGTATCTCCAATCAATCAAATAGAAAATTAAAGACTTTTGGGGCAAATTAATTTTGAAAACCCTACTCAAGTAAAGGGGAGGCACCACATGAACCAGCAGTAATTTATCTTCTCAGTCCACATGTCTGTAGCTGTATTCTTCCTTGTCCTGGGGATCAAGAGAGAACANTCCTAGGCCTGGAGGTTTTCAGAAACAGACAATTAAGGTTCAGTGTGTTGGGCAGCACCCTAAAGTCTGCATTAATTTTGTGCTTCTGGTTTTGTTCTGGTTGTCATTAAGTAGGTGGACACCTACCACTGCTAAAATAAGTAAGATCAAGTACTTCCAGGATTTTGTTTTGTTTTGTTTTTCAAGACAGGGTCTCACTACGTAGCTCCAGCTGTCCTGGATAGAACTTGCTTTGTAGATCAGGCTGGCCACAAACTCAGAGATCCACCTGCCTCTGCCTCCCATGTGTTGGGATTAAAGACATGCACCACTACACCTGACTGAAGTACTTCCAGGACTGTAAAATCTAGTTCATAGCACTACATAAATATACAAAAAAAAATACTTAAAAAAAATGATAAATGCCTTAAGGAAAAAACTATAGATTAAGAGACATATNTAGGAAGCCACATGGCTGGGAAAAAATGTGTAAAGAATATCAGAGAAGTGAAAGTAGGCAGGTAAGCTGGCCTGTACTCAAAGGAGGCTTTGGCTACAGAGCTAAGGAATCTGAGGAAGGAACAATGACAATGTCAGCGATTTTTCTTTAGTCTCCAGTCTCAGCAAGTGGAGTGTCCTGAAGAGAAACTGAAGGCGACNTGACCAACTACTAGTGCAACACGCCTAAGAAGGGCAATGAGGAGGGAGAGAAAGGCACCACAAGCCTTCCAGCCGTAGCAATCACAACAAAATCTAAAAAAAAAAATATTTTAAAGTGGGAGCAGTTGCAAAGGACAGTGTAAACTACAACAATGTATTTACAAGTTTTGCTGAGCGCTGAGAGGTGTTTAAACATGGACATCAGTACAAAAACGGTCATTTCTACAGGCTGGCTAGTTTTCTGAAAGAGGCACGTTTTTTCACTTCACAGAAAGGCCTAGGACCTTAAACTTACTGTGCTGGACCCAACTTCCTAATAGATCAGGTAAAACTTGTGTCCATATTTAAGCCTTCACTACAGCGCAAGACTGCCTTTAGGTATCCCTCTAGCAAAGGATTCTGCCAGGGCCTTCATACCCTAGCTGACAGGAAAAACAACTAGTCTATACTTCACAAAGGCCTGGAATACTCTAAGAAGCTACTACCACAGATGGAAGGATTTGGTCATAGACAGGTAAGTGGGTGAGGTAACTAAGATGGCACAGGTCTATACTGTTATTTCTTGAATGAGCTAGTTAAGTACATATACAAGAGCCAGAGATGTAACTAATGGCAGAGTGCGTGCTCAGCATCTGCAAGGCCTTGGGTTAAAACTGAGCACTGCAGGAGAGATGGAAGGAAGAAGGGAAGGAGGAGGAAGGGGCAGGAGCAGGAGGAAAGAGAAAGAGGCAGGGGGAAAGATGCCAACTCATGTTTAGTAAGGCCTAACACCTTGGAAAAACCATAAAAGACGTTAAGGAAAAGCTTTGCAGGGACTGGTGCTACAGGTAAATAGTTGTGTGCCTCCTCAGGATGAGGCCCTTAGTATGGAGGACAGGGACAACCATGGGGGGGGGGGCAGATCTCCACAGGGAAAGGGAGAAAAGGAGAACAGCGTGGGATAGAAACATGTTGTAAAGACCAACTTGACAAAAGAAGTGACCATGTGCACACACTGCCAGGCCCTCCTGAGAACC
>LZPO01027911.1:35516-47470 GCA_001675575.1 Neotoma lepida | reverse complement strand
TGCAATGTATGCCATAATAGAAAAGAAAAAATGTTATGTCCTTTAATATGATGACCTTTTGTTTCAATACTAGAGTAAGTTTCTTTCACATAGTTAGTAACATGGTATAAAATATGACACTGGGGCCTAGGGCAGTAGCTGGGTATAATGAACACATATGCCTAGTGTGCTGAGCTCTGGGCTGATGCCCTGTCCCACCAAGAACTATACAGAAGCTGGACATGCCTCCACATGCCTGTAATGTAACACTTAGGTGGCAGAGACAGGAAAAGCATGGTTCCAAAGTTTTCTTAAATTACATAGTAAATTGGGGGTTTAATGAGGTATGTGAGACCCTGTCTCAAAAACCTAAACTAACCAACCAAACAAACAAGCACATAACGTAAAACCCACAGCTTCAGAGGTAGCACTGTAANGGATTCAGTGTCACAAGGGACCATACTCTATGGATTTTCAAGAAGTCTATAATGTCTATAAATTACATCAGATTTTTTTTTAACCTCAGAGGTTAACTAATGNGTACTAAGTTACACTTAACTAGAAGCAAGATGTTTTGGGGCTTCTCTTACTAATACTTGACTTAGATGATGATAATGTACCCATCTATTACACAGAGCTAGATGAACAAATGAGAGTGACAGATTTGCATAATGTATATATACAAACTTCATGTTTTCCTTCACAATTAGAATTTTATGTGGGAGCTAATGTTTTTAAAAATGAGCTTGTCCTATCTCACACACACACAAGCAATGGAGCACACTTACTTGGGTGGGACTGTCCCAGATGGGGCCTCTTTTGTGTTCTCCACAGAACCTTGCACTTTCTGATTGCTTACACGTATCATGACAGCCATNATTTCTTTAAGCTTTCCTTCCTTTGTTCACCCCTTAGTCCCATCAGGGATGTAACTGTAGACTGTAGATCTAGCTCCCCCCCTATTCCCAGCATTTAGCACAATGACTTTTATATAGCCAATTGTCAGGAAATACTTAATTGGATAAATTGAATTGATCAGATTTAGGCCCTCAACAAATACCTCTTGGATGATTAAAACTCAATTATCTTAGAGAGAGCTCATTATTTAATAAAAGGACGATGAGGCTCATATTGAAAACAGTAATTTCATCTGTGCTCCAGTTGAGGATTTAACTGTGTCTTCCCTTGAGCTTTTCCACACAGTGCTCATGCTCATGCCTCAGCCTTCCAGCCTCTTCACATGTGAGTGCTTCTTGAAAAAGCAACCTTGTGTTTTTGTTTCTGTATGTCTAAAGCCATNGAACTTGGCTAAGCTAGTTATTAATTTTTCTCACACCTCAGTTCCTCTTCTTTAAACTTGAGGCACTGTGTAGCACCTGCTCAAGACCTACAGAGTGGACACGGTCAGTCGCTGCTGCTTGTGCTTACCTCTGTGGACCTGTATCTGGCAGGGAAGGTGCCAAACANTGACGACTTCCCAGTTCTGGTCTCCCCATTTGTAGTGCAGTGGGTTTTAAATTTGTCCTCACAATTTAGATAGCAAACGTCTTAACTCAGTTTACTGCTCCCACGCTGGCCTCAGCTTCTNCTGAGCACCATTTTGCAGGATGCCTGTGACTAGGCTTGCTTTTTATAGGTAACTGCCTAGATTTTCTCAGTCCTATCCAGACTTCCTCAAACCCATTTAAGTGAAAAAGAAATACTCATGATTTCAGCATGTCTATCTCCTACTTTTTCCTTTCTCCTCTTGCTTGAATCTGGATGCCTGGGCACCCTTATTCAACATCACATCATTTTTGTTTAAAATTTTTTGTTTCACAGCACTAGGAGAGCAGCATTTCCTTTATTGGTGTCATTGGATCCTTGCTACTCTTAGCAAAGGCTCTCTTGTCCTGATTGGTATTACACTTNCACCCACTACTGTCCTTGTTGTATCTGCTGGTGCTCTTTACTCCTGCAGTATTCAGCAAGGCATCCCTTCCCACTGCTTTCTTGAGAATCTGCTTGAGACCTTGCTGGTTCTTTCTCAGCCCCATCTAAGATTTTAACATTATTTCTTATAAAATTCNGGTGCTGCTGATCTCATAGTATCAGGACTTTAAGATGATGAGGACATGATGGCTCTCTCCCTTATGAAGAGGAATAAGGCTCTTGGGTAATATTTGGCTAACTTACTCTTCTGCTTTCTCCAACATCAGTCCATAGTGTTCTCCTCTGGAGACTGGAGGCCTCAACACACACCCATTTTGATGGTTTCTTGCTCTTAGGCTTCATGGCCTTCAGAATAGTGAGGGAATAACCCTCTGTTCATCTGTTCAGATATTCTTCCCCCATCCCCCCACTCTGCTCATGTGAGGATCAAACTGAGGGCTTTGTGCATGGTAGGCAAGTGCACTTCCATTGATGTCCAGTATTTTCTTTCAGCCACTCAAATGGACTAAACTCCCAGCTGGGGAAGCTCAATCTGTGTTGTGGAGCCATTCCCACTGTGGTAACAGCCCCAGCGAGCTCACCAGCCACTACACAGAGAGGGAAATCCAGGCATTTCTCTTCCCTGCCAACATCTGCCCTGCTNCTATAGCATGGGATCCTCACATGANTTTGGGGAGGTGAAAAATTTGCCTCCCAGTAACAAATGAGTTATGAAGTGTGCCTGTGGTGATGAGGCAGAGGCAAAGAATACAGAAGATTGGTTGAAACTGGTTGTAAGAGAGAGTGACTAGAAAGGCATCAAGTGGAGGATGTTGTCAGTGGAATTTGGCTTTCAAGAAGGGAGAATAAGCATGCTGTCCTTCACACCTTTCTTATTTCCTGTTATCTGTGACCAAGGTGCTTTATTTCACTTATGCATAAATACTAAGTAATTAGTATAACTTCTTTTTTGTGTGCATAGGCCCACATATTAGATGGGGGTTTTATTACTTTTTAAAGAGAATGAATTCATACTATCATAGACTATATAGAGCCATTTCTTAGTGCTCTTTTCTGACCACTTAAGAAATCAGAATACACCATGATGAGAATTAATTAATAAAGCCAAACAAAATCTCTGGTCATTACCTAGGGTACAAGCAATTATTTGATACTATTGAACGCGAAGCAAGACTCGGCATGGCTGCCTTCACTACACCCTGCTGAGGTTGTCCTTGGTGTGCACCACGTTGTCCTTTTGCCCTTCAGGAAGATTAGCCCATGTTCTGTCGGCTGCCATAGCCCCTGGGATGGGTGTCCTTCCAATCATCCCACTCTCGCAGTCTATGCAGAGTTTTCCCTTCACTCTCGTCATCCTGTTGTTCTTGGTCTTGCTGCTGCTGGGCTGCTCTTTTGAAATCAGCTGGTGTCGGCTTGGCTATTCCCCGATCTGGTAATGCTCCGTATTTCTGATGCTGTTCATACCAGTCACTCACCGTCATAGTCGCTTGGGTAACCAGCTCCAAATACTTTGGCTTGAGCCTTGTTCGGAGTGAGTATGAAGGATTTCATTGGAGGCTTCTCTGGAAGAGATGAGTAAGAAGTNGATGCCTCTCTTGGAGAGTCTTTTTCTTTCAGGATCTTTATTTCCTGGTCAATGCTCTCAATCTCTTCTAAGCTGATACCAATCCACCTCCGAAGGTGAAGGAGGTGATAGTCACGAACACGCTCATCATCTGCTTGACCACTTTCCACAGTAGACTTCAGTGCAGACAACCTATGCTCCACCTCCTTCTTCTGCTTGTATCTCTCTATTTTAGCCTGTCTTTGAGATGCCATAGCAACGAGATTTGGATAGGCCATGGAGGAGCTAGCAGTATTATTTTCAGCTGAGTAATTCTTGGTTTGGGGGTAGCTGAAACTCTGCCACATGATAGCAATGATACTGAGTTAAGAAATTTATGAAGTGTTCTCGAGCCCGCTGCACATGATCTAGATGCATGCTGGGGTTGATTTGTTTCANGGTGAGAGCTCCTTGCAACGCTGGCACCATCAAGTACTTCAGGTCGGTGGAAGCAATCTCTTCCAAATCTTCATTTCAGCTGAACAAATCAAGCTGCGATAACATTCCAGCAGCCTTCTCAAGGAGGTCCAGTCCTTTGGACACTTTATCCTGGATTATCCGGGAGCCGGTGGGTTCCGTTGCTACTTCCACTTCCTCCAGAAGTTTCTTGCTAGTTTCGAAGAGCTCCGGAAGCCGCGGTAGCAATAACTCGTCTTTAGACGCTGCCGTCTTGTGGGAGCGTAATTAGTATAACTTCTATTGTATGCCAAATGAACCCTGTTTCACATTTAACTGATTTTAATATGAGCTTTAAAAGTGATTTAAATAAAATTAACCAAATTGCAAAAACATTTAAATTTTACTTTCTATTTATGAGAATTGACTTTTTTTTAAACCCATCCCACTCCCAAATCACCCACAGTCTCATAGCTGACAACTTAAATGGAATAGCATAGAATACAGATGGAAACTTCAGAAAGAAAGGGATTCAAGGGAGATGAAGTGAAAGCTGTCAAAACCCACAGAAAGAGCTTCTGGTGGGATTTTCTATCAACTGTGGGAGCGGGTGGCTAACGTTTGCTAACAGANACGCTGCCCTACACATGCACTTTTACTCTCTATCTGGAAATTACTTTCCCAAATAGATTCAGTTTCTTATGGGGAAAATGGATCTTTATTTGCCTTACTGGCCAGGTGACCATATGTCAAAATTCAAGGGACAGTGTGCACATTACTGACAGCTGAACAGAGGGCAACATCTTTAATAAATTTAAAAAAAAGCAATTATTTTTTTCCCATAGGAAACACATTTGGCAGCAAAATTTAAAAAACTAAAAATTACGTTTAGGAATGGCAAAATCTAGGATAATTTTTGAGATGTTTGGGAAATCCTACTTAGGTTAGGAAGCAGAGCAAGGAGAAAACCACAGGCTTTGTTTTATGTAACACCAAAGCTATCAAAGCCTTCTAAATTACTGCATCACTAGGTAATGAAATAAAAACACAAGCAGCAATAAGTTGGAGGTAATTGTTTTATTAAGTCATCAAAATTCTAAAATTAGATTTCAGCTTTGGGTGCAGGAAATTATGTAAATTTTTTGAATTAAACACGTCCAATATATTAATTGGCTTTACAATCCAAGACTACTTTAAACAACACACGTGTCTTNTGAGTGCAGTGTCAGCTCAGGGGTATCCATGCTTCGGTCCCCTGTGCCNCCTTCCCTGGAACTCAGGCAAAAGCTTGTGTCCATCAAGACTACAGCTAGATGAAAGCGTCAGCAGCTTTTCTTGACCTGAAGCAGGACAATGAGCATCTGTCATTGTTAGGAAGGGATAAGAGGAATAAATCTACTGAGGATGAATGAGACTAGACCTGAAAATGACAGGCTTGTTCTTCTTTTCTTTTATAAAATTTGATAGCTCTTAATAAAACGGAAACTTTTGTTCTAGCATTCTTCAGACCTCAGATTTTCAATTAGTAGAACTCACTCCCTTTTATAAAATTGAGGGTATTGTGTCCTTCCGTAGTGGTATTTTAGGTGACAGGACATTGATTCTCTAGTGCTATAGATAATATATTGTCATCTGGTCCTCAGCAACAATGCCAAGAACACAATGGGAAAGGATGGCACCTTATATGACTACTGAAAGGCAAACCATACATCTGCATGTAAAAGAATGAAACTGGACCTCTGTTTTATACCAGATAAGAATTCAGAAGCTATGAATAAAGACATGAACATCATATCTGAAATGCTAAAAGTCATGGAAGAAACTACAGGAATAGATCTTTTAGTCTCCGTAATGACTTGAATAGGTTGCCAGAAATCCAGACAACAAGGGAAAAATGAAGCAGGACTACATGAAACTAAAAAGCTCCACTCATCAAANTAAACAGCCAAGGTAAAAGTCAATCTACAGTACAAGAGAAACCATCTGTAAACCATATGGCTCATGAATGGCTCATTTCTAAGGCATGTAAGTAACATACAGCTCAAGAGGAAAAAAAAGAAAAGTAAAACTAGGTACAGTATGATTAAAATATAGGCAATGGAATGAACATATATTCCTTTAGACATACAAATNGTCAACAGACTTTTGGTTCACCATCACTGGTAACCAGGGAGACATTAGTCATGTTGACAATAAGTTATCACCTCACACCCATTAAGAAAGATAAAAAAAACTACAGATAGCATTGTTGAGGATGTAGAGAAATTAATTTTTATACCACACGAGTGTGAGTGGTGCACCCATTATCAAAACCATTGTAAACATTCCTCAAAAATGAAAACCTGAACTTCTACCTTATCAGCAATCTCAAACTTGNGCACTTAAGCAAAAACTCAAAATTATGATCTGGAGAAGATATTTGCTTTCCTGTATTCACTGTAGCATTACCTACAATGACCAAGTTGTATTTCTTATGCATATTGTCCTCTGAACTACAGTTGGTGTGCCTCAACAAGGGGAAGGCCTCTGATGTTGATGAACAAATATGTGCCCACAACCACATGTTTTCAACCATATCAAGCTAATGGTAGTGGGCAGGAGTCAAGGTGACTTCAGGGGTCACTATGAAGAAGGAGATGGGTTCAAATTATGTTTGAGTATGAAAGAAATGAAGAAAGAGCTATCCCAGGATGCAGATACTTACATAACTCTTGAGAAAGCCCTTCACATATAAGGTTAGGACCATCTCACTTCAATAAGCCTGAGTATAGGAAGGCTAATATTCTAAGGGTTAATGTGACTGTTAATGTTAATTGTCAGCTTGACAATATAGAATCACCTGGAAGGGTATTTGAGTATGCCTCTGAGGGATTACCTTGATGATACCAATTGATATGGGAAGACATGTCTTAGGTGTGACTAGGACCATTCCACGGACAGGGATCCTAGACTGTATGAAACTGAGAAAGAAACTGAATGTACATATTCATTGCTCTTTGTTCATGACTCTGCATGCACTCTGAGCAGCTGCTTCATGCTGCTGTTGCCTTTCCTTCCATGCCATGATGAACTCTTCCTTGAACTGTGAGCCAGAATAAACCCTTTCTCCCTGAAGTTGCTTTGTCAGAGTATTTCACCATAGCAATAGGGAAAGAAACTAAGNCAACTAGTGAATGCAGCATTGTATTGGCAATGCTTGACCAGTGATGGATACAATCTGATCCAGATAAAGCATCTGGATTCATTGTATTGTCTTCAGCTACCCAGCAGGGTTCTGAGGGAACAGGTAGATGCATTTAGCAGAGGAGAGTGGAGTTCTGGATGGTAAAGGTGGATTTATTATGATGCACAGGAGGCAACAGAGGAAGCAAAGAGCCCCAGAGGGATCAGGGCTAGGAAAGTCTGTACTATTAGGAAAGCTGCTTTTGGAGATGATCTGTTTGCTAAAATGTACGAGGTAGAGGAATTTTCTAGTTGATAAAATAAACTTAGGGGAATCTAGGAGATGTGAGTTTGCTTTTGTGCACGCTGTCTGTAGTGCAGAGTCCGTACTCCNAAGCTTCATTTACATTTCACAGTTGTGAGATGAGAGGGAAATTTCCTCAAATACATTTTATATGACAGTCTAGGTAATGACACCATCTTCAGATGATATCACATATTATACAGTTATTACTATCTCTCAGAGCTTTATTATGAGACTCTGTATATTGCAAATGAATACTTCTGCTTTGGGACATAGGGAAAGAGACAGTGAAAGTACCAAAATAATCATGATCCCGTGTGAAAATGGAGGCAAATTGTTCTTTGCAGANTGGAGGACTTAAGGGGACTAAAAAAGCAAAAAAGAAAGAAAAAACAATTAATGCAAAGCCATCAAATATGGTAGTGAAGAACCTGTGTGTGTCCCACAGGCCTTTGTTACTCCCCAGGATTTCTCACCTGTGTCCTTCTCTTTGCCTCGCTGTGACCTGACACTTGAGAGAACAGCTTCCAGGATGAAAGGTATTTAGGCTTATGGTTTAAAGACTTTCGTCCATAGATGTTTGCCTCTATGCCTTCAGGTAGAGCATCATGGAAGCAGGAACATGTAGGATGTGGAGGAGCTTCAAGGGAACTGGAGACCAGATATAAGCTTCAATCTCACCCCTTCCAGTGATCTGCTCCCTCTAAACAGACATTACTTCTTAAAGTTTGCAGACGTGCCAAAACAGTGGCACTGGTGGGAAACCAGATAGAAGGCAGCACATGAAGCTGAGGAGGACATCTCTCTAGTGCTACCATTCTTAGCAAGAAAAGGGTGATGCTAATACAGAAGGCTAATAAANTTATAAACTTTATTGTGGGAAGACTCTCCTCCAATTACTTGCATCGTTTCTTGTTTAGTAAAGTTTTTATGAAAGTGAGCCATTATTCTCTAATCCACAGTAACTGAAAAACAGAAAAAGGGAATGGAGTTCTTAAGAATGGTGGTCTGTGGAGATGGCTCACTGAGTAAAGTGCTTGCTATGCAATCATGGGGACCTGAATTCATATCCNAAGTACCCATTTAAAAGCTCGACAGAGTGGCTCATATCTGTAACCCCAGCACTGCAGGGACAGGGAGGCAGGTGAATCCTGGGGTCTCCCTGAATAGCCAGTCTAGCTGAAATGTTGAGCTCCAGGTTCAGTGAGAGACCTAGTCTTAAAAAATAAGGTAGACAGCCATGGAGGAAGATGTCTGACCTTGAATTCTGTCCTCCACAAATACATATGCATGCATCTCTCTCTCTCTCTCTCTCTCTCTCTCTCGCATACACACACACAGCAGTATTCGTTTTTTTCGCAATGAATAGCTTGAACAACTGATATATTTTTAGAAGTTATTGCTGTGTTCTACACGCACAATAGTAAGAGACAAAAGCATTTAAAGAAAAATGGATTATTGAATTACTAAAGTTGAGTCCCACTTCAAAGGCCAAGTTAGACAAGCTGGAGGCTTTTCTTAGAGGGAACACATAGGTGGGATAGAATGGAATCAGTAACTTTTCTCATTAAAATAACAGCAAAAATTAAGAATTCAATTTGTTCAAAACACAATACAAAGACTCCTTCTGTCCCTAAAACATTCTAGTTACATCATTCTTCTGTAATATTGATTTTAGTGAAGGATGGAGCAGAGTATGTCTCTTCTGAAGCTCAGCAAAGGACACAGAAAAGATGGAGGAGGTCAGCAGATATGGAGCCCAGACAGAAAGAAAATCTGTCCGCTCACTCTAAATCCAACATGAAAAGGCATGAGTGTAAGAAACAGGGCTAAGTGAAAGGTGACAAGGGAAGCTTGTTCATACACATGCTTGCTGCAAATGAATTTAGACCTCAGTGGGTAAGTATAGTCTCAGTTGCAGGCCCTCACGGGACTTTCTTGTGGGGTGCAGGGAATGGTTATTATCAAATAATACAGTCTAATCGACGTTCACAATTTCCCAACATCTCAGTAGACCGAAAGGTAATGTATATTGGTATAGTCCATCCAGGCTCATTCTTCACAACTTGCTTTGCCCTTGCAGCTGTGTATATTTTGGTAATTTTTGGGTTTATGAAATTATATTTGCCTTGAGGGTTTTTTTACTTGTATGTGAAGGCACTTCTGATGCATCAACATGACCTCAAGATGAAATATATCCCAGCCTGTTTCTAGAAGCTCTTATTATTTCCCAATACCCAGTAGTTAGCCTCTGTAACAGGACTTTCTAGCCCTTCTCACCAGAGGTTTTCTAGTTGGCTCCTAATCTGCTCTGACAGATGAGAACTAAAATAGTAAATTGTGGGAACATGTCAAGTCTGATGATGTAGAATGTCTTTGCTAAGCAGTGGACACAGACAGCATTTGTATCCTCATGTTCATGCTGTTCCACTCAGCTATAATTTTCTTCAGAAGAACTGAAAATGTACAACTGAGAAACAAACAACTCTTCACACATTTATTTTTAACTCTCAAAACGCTGAATCAGGGAATGATAAATGCATAAGTGTCTAAAGTTAGGCCAGCACCAGGGTTATAACATGGTTCAGAAGTGAGATAATTTGGTGAAATTATCTACTTGGGGTTTTATTTAACTTTTGAGAGATGAGGATTATTCAGGTGGAGGAAATTAATGACAAAAAGCTAAAGGCATTCCTAAATATTATAAACACCTACATTTGTTATAAATTAAACCATAACAATTTATAGCTTTTAAGTTCTTCCTAGTCTCCCTAGTCTCCCTCTGCCCCCTCCCTCTGCTCTGATGACCTCCAAAGGCTGCTTAAGCAGCCATCTTATCAGCAGTGAGAAGACTCTGGAAGTTACAGAATGCCAAGGTATGGAGGCATTTTAAGGGCGAAATAATTGAGTTTATGATTGCCCTAGCTTTTGTTATTGCTTAACAAAAAATATAATGCTAAGGAATAGGGAGCTATGAAAAGACTTAATCCTTATTCAAACCTATTTTGTTTTCTGAATAAGAAGGTGAATTTTGGGTTAGCTACTTAAGAAATCCAAGGTAAGANATTTTTGCCTAAAGCCTANAGTTCCAGAGAGAGTAAGTCAGGTGTTGAGGATGCTGAGGCAGCTCATGAACCTTGCTTCCTTCTACTCTGCAGGATTGGCTTATGTTCCAACTTCCCACAGTTCTCGCTGTCTTCAGAATCCTCTTGAAATGTATAGGGTCTTAAGCAATTACATAACCAGNCACATTATCAGCAAGATCCTTATGCTTCACATCTATAGTCAGGCATTTCTATCAGATAGCTTCAAATTTAAGCTACCAAAAACTGTTAGTTCTAGAATTTACTAATAAAAGCTGGCAGCTTCCACCTTACAGAAAACCAAAGAAAAACATTCCAAAGTTGTTTGCCTAAAATGTAGTGATAAAATAACACAGTATTTTAGAATATGCAATGTCGTTTGATTCTTAGCATTGTTTTCTGAGACAATTGGGCAATTATTACTGTTTCTGGAAAAAGTGGAAATTCAAAGTGGGTGTTTTCTCCAGTCATTATGGAGAAGAGTGGGAGTAGGTCCCAGCAGGCCCAAGTCTATGTGCATCATGCTCTTTCACAAGTGGTCTATTGTGTGTTGCACTTGACTATCAGTTGCAAGCTGTTTATACACTTTTCTTCCTTTCTCACAAAACCTAGACTCTACTCATTCTTTAGATTTGAAGAATTACACCAATATATAAATAAAATCTAAACTTAAATGTAGCAATTCTCTATAAACTAGTATAGCTCTCCTGAAAGGTAGACCTCAAGACTTGCTTGATGTAAATAGCTTTTAAGAGAAAGAATAGGCTTTCCTGAGAGCCTGTCACATGTTCAAAGGCATCTGAAAGTGTCTTCATAATATGGGTTGCTATACTCACGAACAATTTGAAAGTGCAAAACCAATTTTAGAAATTATTTTACCAAATGTTTAAAAAAAGACATAATTTGCAGTGCTTGAATCATTTTGCAAAGGTCTTTTCTGGTGTTTTATTTAGCTAAGGGAGAAAACAGTTGTTTCACATCATAGCTGACCTCANACATGGCCAACTGAGAGTTTCTAAAGCAGTGTCCTTTAAAGGTTATTTTCCTCCGTGATTAGAGATGTACACAGGCTTGTGAACACACAGGCATATATACACTTAATGTCTGGCTACTTGGTTATTTTCTGTCTGTCCATCCACCCCCTCTCTATCTGTCTTTCTGTGATAATATGTATTTTTCACTTAGATAAACACAACCTAGAAAGCTACTGCTGCATAGCTGGCATTTTAGGTTTAAAGGATATTTAACTATTTAGATATAAATATAAATGTTTAAATTATTTTTAGCTGATAACTTTTATGTGTATTTTACCACAAATATTTAAATGACCATGAAATAACCACATGCCTCTCAGATGGCAAAATTTAAAACTAAAGAAAATACTGTTAAAAATAGAAAAATCTATGCTATTATCAGAAGTGTAAGGTAGTACAGTCATTTTGGAATGTTGCTTCCAGCATTTACTAAGGCAACATATAGAAATGTTAAGACCCAC
>LZPO01027911.1:0-11328 GCA_001675575.1 Neotoma lepida | reverse complement strand
AGCTAAAACAATCTTGTACAATAAAAGAGCTTCCAGAGGTATCACTGTCCCTGATTTCAAACTGTACTACAGATTTGTAGTAATAAAAACTGCATGGTATTGGCATAAAAACAGGTGGATCATCAATGGAATTGAATTGAAGACCCAGATGTATATCCATGTACGTATGGACACCTGATTTTTGAGACGCCAGAATATACAATGGAAAGAAGACAGTGTCTTCAAAAAATGATGCTTGTCCAACTGGATGTTGGTATGAATAAGAATGCAAATAGATCCCTATTTATCACCCTGAACAAAACTAAAGTCCAAGTGGATCAAAGACATCTACATAAAATCAATTACACTGAACCTGATAGAAAAGAAAGTGGGCAATAGCCTTGAATATATTGACACAGGACACAACTTTCTGAACAGAACACCAATAGCACAGGCACTAAGATCAACAAATTAAAAAATGGAACCTCATGAAACTGAAAAGCTTCTGTAAGGCAAATGACACTGTCAATAGGACAAAATGGCAACCCCAAGAATGGGTAAAGATTTTCACCAACTTCACATCTGACAGTGGCTAATATCCAAAATACATAAAGAACTCAAGAAATTAAACACCAACAAACTAAATAATCCAGTTTAAAAATGAAGTAAAGATCTAAACAGTGAATTCTCAACAGAGGAAACCAGAATGGCTGGGAACACTTAAAGAATGTTCAACATTCTTAGCCATCAGGGAAATGCAAACCAAAATGACTCTGAGATTCCATCTTATACCTTCCAGAATGGCTAAGAGCAAAAATACAAGTGATAGCTCATGCTGGCAAGGATGTAGAACAAGGAGAACACTTCCATTGCTGTTGAAATTTCATACTTGTACAGCCACTTTGGAAATCAATATCATGGTTTCTCTGAAAATTGGGAATTGATCTATCTCAAGACTCAGCTATACTACTCCTGGGCATATGCCCAAATGACAATTCATCCCATCACAAGGACACTTGCTCAGCTATGTTCATAGAACTGGAAACATGTTCAGAAACTGGAAAACCCTAGATGCCCCTCAACTAAAGAATGTATAAAGAAAGTGTGGTACGTCTACACAATGGAGTATTACTCAGCTGTTAAAAACAATGACATCATGAAATTTGCAGACAAATGCATGAAACTTTAAAAAAAATCATCCTGAGTGAGGTAGCCCAGATCCAGAAAGACAAACATTGTTTGTATTCATTTATAAGTGGATATTAGCTGTAAACTAAAAGATCGATAGTCATGCTAAGGTTCACAGACCCAGAGAGGCTTAATAACAAGGAAGACTTAAGGGGGCATGCAAGGATCACCCTGGGAAGGTGTAATAAAATAGATTTTCCAGGTGGACCAAGGCCAGGTATGGTTGGGAACAGGAGGGATCAAGTGGAGGGGGAGGGATGGAGAAAATACTGGGAGACATGACTGGAATTGGGGGGCAGTTGGNNGCGAGGTGGAACCCTAGTGCAATGGAGACTCAGTGGAATCTACAAGACTAACCCTAGCAGAAACTCCTAGTAATGGGGGACTGTAAGAAAAAGTTTTTCTGTGTCCCTCCCGGGCTCCCGCAGCTACTTAGACCTAAGTAAACACACAGAGGCTTATATCATTTTTAAATTATGGCCGTGGCAGGCTTTTCGATAACTAGCTCTTACATCTTAAGTTAACCCATTTTTATAAATCTATGTTGCCACATGTTCCAAGTAATTTTACCTATGTGCTGTTACATGCTGTTCTCTAGATGGCAGAATGGCATCTGCCCAGCTCTGCTTTCTTCTTCTCTCCCCCACTAGTTTGAATGTCCTGCCTAATCTTATTTTGCCTCACCATTGGCCAAACAGCTTTATTTATCAACCAATCAGAGCAACACATTTTCAGAAAGACATTCCCATCATTTCCCTTTTCTTTCTATTTAAAAGGAAGTTTTAACTTTAACATAGTAAAATTACAGAAAACAAAACAGTTATCTAGCAAGAATTACAGTTAAAATATCTATTTGTATTTGGTAAAATTTAAGAAAATATTTTATCTATCCTATATTTTTGAGTCTAAAGTTTTATATCTAATTTATTTTTTATTATAACTAAGGAAAACTATAATTATAACTATCTAGTCTTTAACTACATTAAAGACCTCAGAAGGATATAATACTACCCAAGTAAACAGGAAGAGCATTGTAAGCAACTTCCAAAAATCTAGAATGACAGAGACAGCTGGCTACCTGGACAGTCACCCGAAGTTCTTTTGTAATGTTGCGGCATCCATTTTTCAGCCTACAGGCCTAGAGTCTCTCAGTCACTTCTCTCTGTGTCCTGTAGAATGTCTGCAGACTCTTCTGTGAAGCAGGAACCCAAAGGACCATCTTGTCTTGCGAAGTTCAGTGGTCACCTTCCTATGGGTCTTGTATGTCCAGTTTACATAACATTTTTTAAGCAATCCAGGCAAGAACAGTTTTTTGTCCAAATGGCTATTTTTGCCAAGAAGATAAACTCCATATGGAGTGTCTTCGATGCCCATCTTTCTCTTTGAAGTAAATCGATGTTGCCAGGAGCAGACATGTCTCACTGTCCAGAAAGTTTTTAAAACATTTCAAATGCCATATTCTGTAGGTCTTTGAAGTGTTTGAAGATTATCTACCTAATTGAAATATGTCTATATATATNTAGAAGACTTAACTAACAGGATTATAAGTTTGACTATCATAGAAGATTAATTATTAATCTGTATTTTTAAATTATCCATTGTAATTTAAATGAGTTAAACATAATACCTTAAACAGGAGTAGAATATATATATATATATATATATATACAGTATAACAGAATTAACTTTAAATTTGTATCAATAAAGTAAAATCCATAACAATGTAAAACATTTTAAACAAGTTATTACTCTTTAAAAGTAGGTTTAACAGTCCACTCTTTTATCCTATCATATCTATATCCCTTATTTTTATTTTATATCATATCCCTCTTTCTTATTTTAGAAAGAGATTGACTATGACCAATAACAATTTGTAACCAACACTCTAAACAAAGACAAACATCCATAGTCTATTTTTTGGGAATGTGGGTGTAGTTTCTCATACTACTTTCTGCTCGATGAGGGTGCTGGCAATCTTATGGGAATCTTGAGAAAAGTTGAGATACTGGTCAAGTCCTGGGAGGACCAGCTATAACCTTTGTTGATAGGTACCATCTGTTAGGGTTCACGAGGTCTGGCTTTATCAAATCTGATCCTTCTTAACCTGGAACAAATCCATAGCCTCTTGTTTCCTGTGGAAAGAAAAGCAGAGCTTCCTTTTCAAAGTAAAGTATCCTTAGACTTAAATTTTGAAATTGAGATACCTTTAAAAATGTACATATTGATTTAACTCAGCAGCTTTTACAATCAAATGTCTCTCTGCAGTTAAAAATCCTAAAGACAACACAATCCAGATTCTCTATGTAATATCCACTTTTATGTGGCTTATTATATTACTTTTACTGTCTCTTTAAAGACTTTATTTTTTGAAAACTATTTCTTAATATAACTGTATATATGCTTTTTTTTCTCTCCTAAGCCTATGTACATTTTTACACAGACTGTAAACCGTTTAAAGTCTTATTTCATGTGAATCTGTGTTATTGTGAATCTATAATCTTATTTTTGACAATGAGATTTTAAACTGCTAAACTGCATGGCTAAGATTGAAGCTGGTGCCCTGGCTGCTGACTCTGCCCACTTTAGCTTTTTAACATGGCAGAGGTAGTTTATCTCCAGCTCTGGGCTACGTGTACCATCAACTCTTGGAAGCAGTCAGTGTATGCCTCCATCAAAGCAGTGTGTAGCCCAGAAACCTCTTCTTCTTCTTCTTCTTCTTCTTTTTTTTTTTTAAACTAGGAAAAGTCAAATCAGTCAGGCCTGGAGACACCAATGTGCATCGCGGCCAGGAATCTGTCAAGCTGGGCTCAAGCCTGAATGCTGTGGTATCTCACGGCCCACATGAGACATGAAGCAGGAACCTGTTTTTGGCTCCGTTTTAGAATCTTTTATTCAGTTTTCTCAGATCAGGTGGACTCTCTTGCCCCATGTTGGGCGCCATTTGTAAGAAAAAGCTTTTCTGTGTCCTACCCGGGCTCCCGTGGCCGCTTAGACCCAAGTAAACACAAAGAGGCTTATATCATTTTTAAACTATGGCTGTGGCAGGCTTTTTGATAACTAGCTCTTACATCTTAAATTAACCCATTTTATAAATCTATGTTGCCACATGTTCCAAGTGATTTTACCTGTGTGCTGTTACATGCTGTTCTCTAGAGGGCAGAATGGCATCTGCCCAGCTCTGCTTTCTTCTTCTCTCCCCCACTAGTTTGAATGTCCTGCCTAATCTTATTTTGCCTCACCATTGGCCAAACAGCTTTATTTATCAACCAATCAGAGCAACACATTTTCAGAAAGATATTCCCAACAGGGTACACAAAGCCTGAACAGGCCTTCTTCTGTAACCAGGCAAGACTTCAAGTGGAGGTATTGGGACACCAACCTAGCCACAAAACCTTTGACCTATGGTTTTTACTGCCTGCAAAGTGTTCTGGGACTGGAACTTAGCAACGTCATCATCAACGAGAACAGAGAGACTTCATTCATCACCTGATGGTAGCAATTACAGAGTCCCACAGCCAAATATTAGGTGGAGCTCAGGGAGTCCTGGGGAGGAGGTAAAGGAAGGATTAGAGGAACCAGAAGGGGCAGGGATACCAAGAGAACACAGTCCACAGAACCAACTGATGGGTACTCATGTGGACCCACAGAGGTTAGGGAGCCTGTAGGTCTGACCTAGGTTCTCTACATATATGTAATGGCTGAGTAGCTTGGTGTTCTTGTGGAATTTCTAACAGTGGGAGTGGGGGTTGTCTCTGACTCTTTTGCCTGCTTGTGGGACCCTTTTCCTCCTACTAAGTCACCTTGTCCAACCTTGTTATGAGGGTATGTGCTGGTTTTATTGTAGTATATTATCCATGTTTGCTTGATGTCCCTGGGTTGCCTGCTCTTTTCAGAGGGGAGACGGGGGTGGGGGTGAGGGGATGGGATGGGGTTGGGGGAGAGGGGAGATGGGAGGAGTCTGGGGGAGGGGAGGGAGAGGAAACTGCTATAGGGATGTAATATATGAGAGAAGAATAAATATAAGAATTCTTAAAAATTAAAAAAATCTAACTTCAATGTAGTTACTTTAATTTTGATGCATTTAATAGGTAGGGAGTAGGTTTCCTCAGTTCCAACACAATTAATGATTTTTGTGTTTAATGATTTACTTTTAAATATATTTAAAAATTATTTATATTGTGTGCATGGCTGTGTACCAGGGCACATGTATTGAGGTCAGAAAACAGCTTGTGGGAGTTGGTTCTCTCCTATTATGTAGGTTCTGGAGACCTAGTCCAGGTTGTCAGGCATGGTGGCAAATACCCTTAACCACTCAGCTATCTTGCCGGCACTGAACTCTTTACTTTTAGAAAAGTGTTATTCTGTGGAAATTTTAATGCAATGATATAACAATGAGTAATTAGATTTTATTTCTCATAATTTTATTTTCCCAGGAGTATTAAGTTGAACTGAGAGAGCCCTATTAGTTATCAAAAGAAATTAGTAAACCCAGAATGAATTAAATTGTAATATATCTATCTATTAGAATATAATATTCAAATATTATATTCGAATATAATATATTCTAGCATAGCATATATCCTATCATATATTATCATATCATATCATATCAACTGAATGACTGTCACAATAAAAATTCATAAAAGTTCCTTTGTTCATCTTCCATTTTGATTATAATTTCAAGTGAGAGAAGACAATGTTTCCCACATCTTTTATCCTTTTGTAGTTTTACTTACTCTTCGCTAGCATGACAACTTTCTCTAGAGACTTCAACATTAAAAGCTACAACTGAGACACAACTAAATGCCTGTAATTTACTTGCCTCATTCTAGAAAGTGGTTTCATTGTGACTTAGAAGGAGATTTAGAATGCCCTAGAAGACAAGGTCAGTATGATCTGACCTAACTAGTTGATACAATTGCTGTTGGCCAGGCACAAACATCAGCAGTGTGATCTCAACTGCAGAATTCTTCTTGTTAATTATCTTTCATTTATTTCATCATTTTTCATTTAGTTTCCAAGCATATTCTCTAATTTGTCATCCAAACCCACTCTGAAAGCTGTTCACATAGGTTGGAGACTATCAGGTTGGCTGAAAGTCAGGAAAAGAAAAACACTCTTGTCTTTTGGAGAATATTTTCTTTTACTGACTACCAAAGCACAGTTAGAAAATAGAGCCTCTTTGCTTCAATTTTTGAGAACTGAGAGTGAAAAGGTTAGAAAAACGTACCAAAATTGATTCTATTCATTAAGCACACACTGGTGAAGATGGTGAAGTAGATTTTACAGGCTATCACCTGAAGTATCCATTGACATGAGAGATGACTAGATATCATTGAAATAGTTTCAACAGTTCAATGCCACTGAATTATGAATTAATGTAGTCAGATTTAAATGGAACCATGCACTATGGAAATCCCTGTTGTCTGACACTGGAGGACCATGAGCTGCCATCCTTCTTAGTGAAATGTTTCTCCCTGTCTTCTAATTCTGTTGACACTTCTCAGTGTTGTATCCCTGTATTTTACCATGTGTGTGTATTTGGGGTGTATGTGTACTAGATTCTCTCTGGGCCAATGGCTATGTTACACCATTAAAATTCTTACTAGAAAGATTATTAGTTACTTTGGCATTCACTGTGACCATGTGTGACAGAAACAACTTAGGGGAGGGTTAACTTTGATTGACAGTTTCAGAGAACATAAGGTCTAGCATGGTGGTGGTGAGAGACAATATTGTCATTTAGACCACAGTGGCAGGAACATGTGGCAGAAGCTCCTCATACTGTGACAGACTAGGAAGAGAAGAATGTGTAGAACCCAGAGCCTGCCCCTAGGAATCTACTGCTGCCAACTAGGTGCCAGAAGAGGGTTCTGGGCCCCAAGAACTGCAATTACAAATGGTTGTGAACTGCCATATAGGTACTGAAGATTGAACCTAGGTCCTCTAAAAGAGTAGCCAGTGCTCTTAACTGCTGAGCCACCTCTCTAACCCTAGACTTTCCATACTTTCAAATGTTGAATAAATGTATACATAAATATGTGTGCATATAAGTATATACTACATTTTGTTCATGTATTCATTCATTCATGAACATTTCTTTCCATCATTTGGCTACTGTGAATAATGGTCCTATGAACATCAGTGTGCAAACACCTATTCAAGTCACTGCTCTGTCTTCTAGTATGCATCCTTAAGTGGAATTGCTGGGTTGTATGTTAGCTCTATGTCTGAGTTTTGAGGAATCAACAAACTGCTTTCCACAGTGGCCCTGCCATTATCATTTCTACAAACAGGACACAAGATCTGAAAATAATAATGCTCAGTTCTTTCTTCCTTGTTTCAAGATTATATTATGCTTACTTCAACATTTCTCCTCTCTCTTTCCTATCTCCATCCCCTATAAGAACCAGTTGTTCTGGTTCTTTTTCAAATTTGTGAATTCTTTTTTCATTAATTGCTGTTAAATACATATATCTATATATCATATACATATACATATATCATCTATCTATATCTATCTTTATATATTTATATATATTCCTAAATATAGCATGCTCGGTTTGCATAGTGTTACTCATACTTATGTTAGCTGATTTTAGGACTGACCATTTGTATTGAATAACCACTTGGTGTGCTCTTCCCTGAGGAAGACTATTCCTCCCACTCTTAACATTCCTTAGCTGCCTATAGTTCTTTGTACAATGTTGAGGCCTCATGGGCTTCTACCAGCCCACTTCAGCATGTCCATTGATGTCATTCTTTTCCCCTTTTCTTTTTAACAATAGCCATCCCAAGAATANGAATTGGCTTTCCCAATGGTTAGTTATTTCTATGTGCTATGGGCCATCACTGGAAGAGATTTTAATGTTAGGCTGTAACTAGAGCTTTACTAATTCTGAGCTTTTGAAATTCAGTCTGTCCAGTGTGTTGTTGTAATTTAAAAATTTTCCTTACTCCATACCCCTCCTTCTGCTTAAAGTAGCTCATGGTGATTCCTGTTAAGTTGTGACCAGTGCTTCCTACTTAGCCTCCAGTAGGGAGCACTGTGTTCTGCCTGGTAGACATAAACTTCACAATCCACTGCAGCATTTACCAACTGTCATTGTAAAACATATCTGCTATATTCCTACTTACTGTTCTTTCTGGATTTTCCTGTGAATAGTGGAAATTAGGTATGACAAAGAAAAATGTGCAAAATATTCCTGTTTATTTAAGTGCAATAAATACAAAACTTTTAGGATTTACTTTCTTGTCCATGCTGTCTCAAAGATACAATATTTAAAATTCCATTTATACTTACAGTCTCTTCCAGGATACCAAGGGCATAGAACTCATAGGGTGGGGAGCAGCCTATAGAGTTATAGGTAAGAAGGTGAGGAACAAATGAAGTTGAGTTTGCTTGGGACTCCACATCTCCAGCTGCACCCAACTATTTGTAAGACCTTATAAGACAGAGTGAGAATTAAATGAGGTGCTTTCTATACAGCATGTCAGCCAATGCTTAGCACTTAGTGAAATCTCAGTAAAGGTTAACTATCTCTCCTCAAAGGGACATTTTTATATTTAAAAATGTAAATCTCTTTTTGTTCTAGTGTGAATTTCTCTTAGCTGGTATTTAAAGAACCTGAGATATAGACATTTCATTTTTTTAAAAATTAATGCCCACTTTCAATGTAATAAGATAGCTTTCTAATTGTGCAGCAATTAAACTTAAACAAATGTCACAGCCAGAACAGGGTACTGACCGTGCCATCATTTAAATGTGAAATGAGCATAAGACAGATGCTTGGTTTTCTATGGTCAGTGTATAGGTCACAGAAGAGGCCATTTTCTCTCTATTTACTCTCAGCATTTCTGAAGCAGTGAGCAACTAAAAATAAAGTCATAAGGAATTAAAAATAAAGTCACAGTGCATTTCGCTGACAACTCTGAAGGTTTGAGTTAATACTCCTAATGGATCTATAGAGTTTCCTAAATAATAGTTCAACACAATTAAAATGGAAATTACAGTAATATTTTTCCTTTGAACTAGACTCCTTTGTCTGGTCTGTCACTGTGTCATCATTTATTCTTCTGTTATTAGAGTCATTGTTCAATCATTTCCCACTCTTAGGGTTAATTACAAGCTTCAAGGCTTTCTGTCAACTCTCTACCCAGTGTCATGAATTATCCTTGACCAGATCATGAAACCCTGGCAAAGGAGTAGATATAAGGCACAGCAATTTTTTTCCCCATTGGGTTTGGAAGAGACATGAGTTAAAGGGATTGCATACACTTTATCAGCTATGAGAAATCACCTGGCTTAGGAAACTTTTAGACTCACATCTTCTTTTTGTGNTCCATTTTACCCTGTCTTTTGTCAGAAGCACCAGTATAGATCTTGAGACTGTGATTTTGCCCTCAGTCATTGGGAATGGCAGAGCTCAGGGTACCCTCAGAACACTGTCAGATAGGATTTTTCTGGCTGATTATACCAGAGTTTGGGACTGTTGCCCTCCCTGCCATCTATGTTTGAAGAACGTGCTCTTTATACATTTAGCACCAGGGACAGACTTCATGAGAAGGCAGTGATTCCTCAAGGCATCGGTGTTTGTTTCTCCTCTTCTCAAACACATTCAAACATTCTTTTTATAGCTGTTGCTGTTGCACCAGTCCATCTTGGTGAAGTTGTTCCTAAAGCATGCTCCTACTCTAGCTTCTGCTTTGGGGCTTTGATGTGGTGTTTCTTTGGCTTACTGGGAAAGAGATGGCCATTTCTAGTCTGCATGTCTCAGATTCTCAGCTGTGCAAAAGCTATGATAGATTTATTTAATTTTGAGATGAGGATTTAATGTGTCTGTCCTAGGCTGTCCTCAAATCCTCCATCATCCGGCTTCAGCTTTCCAAGCTCTGGCATTGTAGGCAGGTAGCACCATGACTGGCAAGTGTTACTTGATCATGAAAATGATATTCCAAAGTTAGACTCAGACTTCAATTAGCACACAGAGCAGACATTGTTGCTGTTGGAAAGGAATGATTCCTGGATACCAGCATTAGAAACAATTGTAGCTTAATGACAAGATGCTCAAAAGCATTATGCCACTATTGCATCATCCTAAAAGCTCCTGAAAAATAAAAACTCAACGGACTCTGCCACATTTTGCTTTATGTTTTGTTTCTCTAAACACCGTGTTCTTACATCTTGAGGTTTGGCAGATTTTCGTAACATCATCATTATTCCTTAACATTTACTTTACCTGAACAACAAAAATGTATGAGTGTTCTCTGGATAGAGGAGTAAGCCTTATTAGTCTGTGTTTCTGCAGCAAGCTGTGCAAATCCTGACCCTTAGTGAAGTTCAGTCAACAGCTGATGAACGATGAGTTTCCTGTTATTTCATGCCTTGTCAGGACTTCAACTTTCTTTTCAGACACCATTGCCTAATGACACTTGACAATTTGTTATATTGTTTTTGTTAGGACTTGAAGTTGTGGCTTGACCTAAGAGGAGAATCAGAACTTTAGTATTTGGACAAAAAAATTGCTATTTAATTGGAAATCACATAGGAGACCTCAAAATGCAAACAAGAGGTGTGGAGAAAGGAGTGGGATGACAAGGGTCACGTAAGACATCAAAGCAGAGAGATGAATGCCTGGGGTGAAAGGGTTCAAGGGAGATGGGGATGAAGGGAGGGTAGAAACAACAAAACCAAATATTGTTGGGTGGGGCCATTCTTCATAACANTAAAACGATATTTAAAATATTGTCTGTGTTTTAAAATTTAAAATCTGTTTCAAGATGATTAATACTGATTTGAAAGGGAGGTACTTAGCAGGAAAAAAAAAAGCATAGATAATACAGTGAACCAAGTGGCTGTCTGGAATGCAGAGGAAGTTTTAAGTTGATGCTGGGAAGGTAGAAATGTTGGTTTTTGTCTGCAGATCAGAAATTCTGAGTTTCCAATGCAGGAAAAGAAGGTAGTTGAGCCTAATCCCATGTTACTGAAAAACAATAAATTTGAAGTATAATTCTATTAATAGAAGAAAGTAAGTATGTGAGGTGATGGGTAAATGCCTTTGATTTAATCATTATATTGTGTGTGTGTGTGTGTGTGTGTGTGTGTGTGTGTGTTTATTGGCCAATTAAAAATAGACTAAAATTTAAATGTTATAACCATTT
>LZPO01027910.1:22877-41406 GCA_001675575.1 Neotoma lepida | reverse complement strand
CACACACACACACACACACACACACACACATACACACACACACACTCTAAATAAGTAAATAAATAAATATACATAATAATAAAAAAAGAATGTCTAGCACTTCTTGTTGTAGATCTACTGGTATAAGAGCCTCTCAGGTTGAACTTAGCAAAAAAGTCTTTATTTTATGCTGGTTTTGAAGAATATTATTATCTGATATAGGATTCTTTATCAGTGTGACAGATTTTTTTCCTTAGCACATTGAAATGTTTTTCCATTGTCTTCCTGACTCTAGCATTTCTCATGAGAAGTCAGTAGTGATTCTTGTCATGGCTTCCTTATGCAGATGGCTTCTACATGATAGTTTTACCTACGAGTTTTCAAAACTCTTCTTTGAGACACACTGACACTGAACTTGTGATCCTCCTGCCTCAGCTTCTCAAGTGTACTCATAGTACAAGTGTCTGCTGATTTGTCTTGCTAAACTTTAAGATGGTACAAAAATACTATGTATTCAGTAGAAATCATTTTGCATTTTGAACGTTGATCTTTTCCTGACCTAGCAGTGTGTGGTGCAATATTTTCTTGTGATGCTGGGCAACAGCAATGAGCAATATTTTTAACTTACGATGGGTTTGTAAAAATGTGACCCCATAGGAAGCCAAAGGGCATCTGTATAAAATGTACTTTTGTTTTCTGATTACTTTCAAGAGTTTATGATTTTCAGTTTAATCCTAACATAGGCAGATGTGGTTTTCTTTGTGTTTATTCCATGTGGCATTCACTGAGTATTTTAAACCTATAAATTTATGGCTTTCTAAATATGGAAATATTCCAGCCATTATTATTTTTGACATGTTTCTTCTCCATTTCCATTATTTTCCCCTCCTGAAATTCCTAGCACATGCAGTTCGACTGATGTTACACTGAAGATTTTTGAATGGTTCTTATGTTTCTTTAACCTTTTTATTTTCTTTCCTTCAGATTTCTATTGCTTTATCTTTAAAATCATTACAGTCTTTGGGCTGGAAAGATGGCTCAGGGGTTAGGAGTACTTATTGCTCTTCCAGAGGACCTGGGTTCGAATCTCAGCACCCACATGGTGGCTCACAACTATCTGTAACTACAATTCTCTCTTTTGGCCTTTGAGGGCACTACATGCATGGGGTACACAGACATAAATGCAGACAAAACAACTATACACATAAAATAAATACCTTAATTAATTGAAAAAGACTGTTAACAATCCTGCCTCCAAATCTGTTAAATCCATCATTTAATTTAAATTTCAGTGTTTTACTTATTGTACTTTTCATACCTCGGGTTTTTTTTCCTTTAAAAATGGTTTCAATATCTCCACTGAGCTCTCTCATTTACTAGCTTTTCTTTTGAGACAGGGTCTCTCACTGGACCTGGAGCTCACTGATTCCACCAGATTCATCCAGCAAGGATGAATATTTCTGACTCCTAAGAGTGCTGGAGTTACAGGTGCATGCCACCATGCCTTTTCCATGAGTGCTAGGGGTCCACACTTCCTTTTCCTCATGCTCATGTGGCAACTACTTTAGTGACTGAGCCATCTTCCCAGATACCTTTATTTACCCCTTAAAAACATAGTCCCTTAATTATTTGAAAGATGTAAGCATTACTTTAAAGTATTTGCTAAATCCAATATTTTGGATATCTTGGGATTGGTCTTTTGATTATAGATCGCATTTTTCTTTTTTTTGCGTATCTAATAACTTTTTATTATGAACTAGATATTGCTGTTGCTATATAAGAGGTCGTGAATTCTGCTATCTTCTTTTCAAAATGTTAATTTAATTGTATAATAGGAATAGATAATTATGAGATTATCACCTTGAGGTTTTAGGCTCATTTTCCTGCNTTCACAGGCAGGATCTGTGGAGTGCCCAGTGTCTTTCTGTGTCCTTCTAACTTAATGAGTTCATCCCACTCCATGTTCCATGTGGATTTTAGGAAGAACTTGTTCGGGGTGATCTAAAGCTGTGCTATGCAATATGGTAGCCATATGTAGCTATTAAAATTTAAATTTATATTGTGTAAAATGAGGTAAATTAACAAGCCCTTTCCTTAGTTGCATTAGCCATAATTCAAGTGCTCAATAACCACACGTGCTTATCACTCTGGACAGTGCAAATGACCTCAATATCACTGTGAAGAGTTATATTGGATGTCACTGATCAACAGAATGTTCCACGCTGGACTTGGTGGTGCATGCCTGTAATTCCAGCACTTGGCAGGCAGAAGTAGGAGAATTGCTACAAATCTGAGACTGAATTGGCCTACAAAGCAAGTTCCAGGCTTGTCTTGGTTCTACAGTGAGACGTTGTTTTCCCCCCTGCTCCCCCCACACAAATAGAGTTATAAAAGTGTATGCCTATAAACTTAGCATTTGAGAGTAAGACAAGAGGATTAAGAGTTCAAGGTAAGAGTGACCTACAAATCAAGTTTCAAGTTAGTCTGGACTACATGAGACCCAGGCTCAAAACCAAACTAAACCAAACCAATCCACACAAAATCAACACCAAACAGAAGAGTCCGTCTTATTCCTGAGTGTGGAACTTACTTTTCAGTTGTCACCATCTTGGTGTCTCAGCTGATGGTCTGGAACATATGAGTAAAAATTACCCATGGTACCTGGCCTGCGTCTCTGCTGATCTCTTGCATTGCTTGACTTCCAGTTCTTTCTACACTGTTCTCTACTTGTAGACGCTCCATGGCAAGCCTGTGTGTACTCATTCTAAGCATGAATAATGGGGCTCTTTGCTAANGACCACACTGGGCACCACAGCACAGACTTTTGGGGCTCTCTCTGCATAATTCAGTTCTCACTGAGCCTGTGCTCCAAGATTCCAGCTCTTTCTGCTGTGTCCCTGCCTCTCATCATGGTGTCACATCTGCTCCCTCTGCAGCACAGGATGTTAATCCTAAACAAGGAGCTGGGCAACTGTGGGACTCAACTCTGGTCAAAGATCTAGATTTGTGGGGATGGAAAGATGGCTAAGGGGTTAAGAGTACTGACTGCTTTTCCAGAGGACCCAGATTCCAGTCCCAGAGTCCACATGGTGGCTCACAGGGGATCCAATGCCCTCTTCTGGCCTCTGCAGGCACCAGGCATGCATGTGGTACACAGACATACGTGAAGGCAGAACACCTATTTGCAAAAAATAAAAATAAATAAATCTTAAAAAAAACAAGGATCTAGACTTACGTTGCCTGCTGGCCGATACTAGAAAACTATTGCCCATTGTATCTTGCCAAGTTTCACATTTGCTTTGCTTTGTTTAATGCTGGGACTTCACAGCCGTGGTCCACTATAGCCTGAAGTAGAACCCCAATTAATTGGCAAACAGTTTAAAATAATGAATCGTGCACTTGTGCTTTGCAGGACTGTGGCCTTAGCTTAGTGGAGAGCACATGCAGAGCATGTGTGAGGCCCTGGGTCCATCCCGAGCACCAAAATCTGCAGTGAGATAAAAACTCCTTAGCTATTGGGTTTTCTCATTGTAAACTCACCCTGATCAGTGACCCACACTGTAATGCTTTGCTGGCACCTCCTCCCCTTCTTTCCCCATCTTCTTTCCTTTGCTCCTGTTTTTTCCCACAGAGAATTTCTGGGAACCTCTGAATTCTTTTCCTGTATCACACAGAAGTCTGGTCTAAAATATCTATAGCCAAAATCATTTTTTTTTAACTGAAATCCTTTTCCTATTTAGCAGGACTTGTCCCCTTTGGAAGACATTTGCAGTTAGAGGAAGCCTTTTTCCACTTTTAATGTTTGTAGTCGTTGTTGTATTATTGGCCAAATCATGTCTCGTACCTGACCTCTCTTAAATCTATTCTCTTTCATTGGCCAGAAGTAATTTTATCAAAGTGGTCACTCTCCTTTGGAAGTGCTAAAGTTTGACCCAAGGGCCTCATGCATGCTAAGCAAGCTATCACTGAGCTAAATCCTCAGCCCTCANTCACTTTCTCTTTTAGTGACTTTCCNTGGCATGTAAGGGGTAAGGCTTCCTNTGACAGACAGAGAAGTCCTTCCATGATTTGTTCCTGTGCTTTTGGATNTATCTCATATTATTCTGTGTCTCCTATTGTTCCATCAGAACTGAATGGTTGTGATTTTCCAAACAANCACACCGGCAAGTCTCCCCCGTCTCTGCCCTTTCTAAGNAGTGTTTCCTCTGTCTGGAATGCATCTTGCCCACTCTCAACATTCCAATCTGTACCCGATTGCTCCAATTCTTTCTTCAAGACTCAGTTTGGACATACTTTCCTTTCTGAAGGATTCCCCAGCTCTAATCTTCCCTAATTGGACCAGGACCTCCTGGCTGCTCTGTCCTCTGCTTAATTCCCCATTTAGATTAGGCGGATGGACTGCCCAGTTGGTTTTACCTGGCATGTAGCACATGTTAATTCCCCAAGTTTTACCCACCCAACGAATACTTTTAGAGCATGTGCAAGGCATTGTTGCTGAAGTTTGTATTCTGGTGAGAGAAGCTGAAACAAATAGAGGTACAATATGGTTTAGAAAATGGTGCGTATGTGGAAAACCAGAGCAGNGAATGACCGTATGCNGGCAATGAGCAGAGGGCTTCTCTAGTGTGGGGATAGTGCAGTGGAGAGTCAAGGAAGAAACCCTGCAGGTAGCTGGGAGGTGGGGGAGGGGGCACTGTCTAGGCAAGAACAAAGCATCTGGGGACTTTCTANGTGTGCTCTGGAAACATCAAGTAGCTCCCTCTCCCCCAAAACATGACACGCACAGTGGGAAGAATTATTTGTACTATCTCTTCATTATTCCCACTCTCCAATTGGGAAGCTGAGGTTCAAAGTGGTTCTGGATGAAGTTCTCCAAAGCCACACAATGGTAAAGCCAGTTTTTGAGGTNGGCCTGTGTGACATCTCAGCTCTTTCCCATNGCATCATTTTAGCTGGTGGAGTGGAGGGTAGGAGGAAAGCTTGGATGTGTGTGCCCTGGTCAGGAGCCACCAACCCCACCCATGGCGTCAGATGAACCTACTTCAAGAACAAAGGTGCCTCCTGTCAGGAATGACATGCTTTTGGCAAAGTTGTTCCTTCAGGCAGAGGTAGGGAGCACCTGTGTGGCTGGGAATCTTGACTTTTCTCACCTCACACACAGGAGTTGCATTTTATTTTTTCCATTTTTAGAAAATAAAAAAGCAAAGAGAGGGTAAAAAGCTGAGTCCCAGTTGCCAAGTCTGTTAACGACATGCATAATGGCGTGTTAACACGGGCGATTATTGAGCTGGACGGCACCCAGCTTCCTGCCAAAACTAACCTTCCTGTTCAGTGACCTGGGGAAGCTTCAGCCCAGATGGGACTGGATGAAGAGGGTGGACTGCAGCCTTCCACAGTCTGCAAGCAATTAAATACCCTAGTTGTTGGTGTTGCTGACTTCCCTGGGGCTCTGGAGGGGAGGACTGGGCCGCAGGTCTCCTAGACACTCTCCACAGACCTCAGGGCAGCCTCCATCTGCTTGTGAACNTATCTTCCCAATGAGTTTGGCTCTTTGATGCTGGCCCTGGTTCTGGAAGGCCATAGAAGAGCTTTGGGCCCTTGTGCGTGCTGGGAGGGAGCCTTCTGTAGAGCACAGCCAGGCGACAGCATGTCGGTACCAGGAGGTCAGGGCAGGATCCGGGTGGTATGTGCTCTATGAGCTGNGATATTTCAGGTGTGGCCTGAATCACTGTTTCCCACTGTACAATGGCGGAAAGGCTTCTCTCACATGGCTGTTATGAGAANAAATCAAATACTAGTCACAGGCTCTNAGCACANGGGGAGTAATGAGCCCACTTTGTCCCCCTTCCTTCCCTCACTTCACCTACACCTTCATCCTTCCCTCCCTTCATTCTTTGTTTTTATTTTGTTGAGAGGGTATTGTATTTCAGGCTGGGTGCTAACTAGCTGTCTCTGAGGGTGATCTTGAACTTCTGATCCTTTGTCCGTCTTCCAAGTGCTGGATGAAAGGTGTATACCACCACACACAGTTTATGAAGTGCTGGGGATTGAACCCAGGGCCCCGAGCATGCTGGTAGAGCATGTTGGTAGAGCAAGTGCTCTACCAACTGAATCTATATATAGCTATCTATTCTTTTTTTTTTCTTTCATTTTTCCTTCCTTGCTCTCTTTCTTTCTAGAAGAGAAGTCTGTTCTCACCATGTGGTGTGAGCCAGTTTTTCTGCTTCACTCAGCTGCAGGGCCAGGCAGGCACCACTGTTTTATCCTGCTGCATGCACATCATAGGTGCTCAATAAATGCTTGGGAATCAATGGTTGACCTGCAGGAGTCCAGGGGCAGCTTTCTATGCCTGGTTTCTTGGCTCTCTCATCCCTCTTTCTTCTGATTGAAAAATAAAAAGCATACAAGCTCACACACTNCCTTGCTTGCTCTCTCCCTCACTTCCCCAGGCTATAAAAAACATTATATTCTAAAACGAAACAAAGGTAATAGAAACCAGAAATCCATGTTTTGCATGAGATCGAAAACATATGTTGAGAATGCAAAGTGATGAATCTGCACAAGCCCACGGGCAATGCTCCCCTCGCCTTTTCTCCTCTGGTCACAAGCAGGGGTGTGTAAGCCTGCCACACGGCCCACGCTGGGAAGCTATCTTGTCCAGGAAGGCCTGGTTGAGCCATGGCCAGACTTTGTCCTTTGAACATCTCCTGGGAGTATGAGGTGACATGGGGTAAGGAACACACAGGATGCTTCTCAACCTTGGAAACATCTCTGGGTTCAGAAACAGAGGCCCAAGATCTGCTTTGTCTTTATGGTGAGAATGGTCACTGTCACACACTGAGTCTCTTTTGGGAGACGTTGGGTCAACACTTATGTTTGCAAGTTATTTTGAATATTCATTCCACTCTATAGGTGAGGGAAAGAGGCACACAGNCAGCGAGTGATAGACCCAGAAAACTCCACCTATCAAGGATACCTACCCAAAGAGTGCTCCTGTGTCCATTTGCTCTGTGTTCACTGCATAGAGAGTAGCTGAGCACAGCCGTGTGTCAGCCACATGGGTTAAACTGAACAAGATAGATAAGGTGCCAGCCTTATTGTGGGCTGGCACAGATGTAAGAGCTTCTTGTTCAAAGGCATCAAGTCTGGTATAAATGGGTAACTCAAGGCACCGAGAAGGTGCCAAAAACCCAAAGAAGGATAAAGACATTGACCACACTAATAACTTTAGAACAAGGAGTCACTGGGACATAAGATACTTAGTAAATAGTTTAAGAGGAAAAATAGTTAATAAAGTGATAAGTTCTAGTTTAATTTTTACCATCAGTGTATAAGTGATGGTAAGTATGTTTAAGAAAAGGAAATTTAGAATTTTCTGGGTTGTATTGTCTTCAAAAGTAGACATGGTGTGGAGGTCATGAAGAGGGATCTNACTGTAATAACAATTGAAAAGTTGGGAGTGAGCAGGCAAAGGCATGGTCCTCTAAGTTGCAGAATGAAGCCTGAAATTCATTGCCAAAATAAAAATGAAAAATCAATAAATTCTAGATACAAGAACCTCTGTGAGCAAGGGACAAGGGTCTAAGGTGTCCAGGGAGGCTCTTCCGAAGAGTGACACTTTCCAGACAAACTGGATGAAACTGTTCAGCCAAGGAAAGGGGTGACACACGAGGACAGACCCCAGAGTGTGGTGCCTGAGGTTTGCTGAAGAGGCTCAAATAATGAGGCTCGTGTAGGTGACCTTACTTCATTCTTAGAACAACATACAACGAAGTTCTGACTATTGGCCTCCTTTTACAAGCCCAGATCCCGAGGCTTTTTCTCAAGTCTCACACTTAGAAGTGAACTGAACTTTAGTGTCTTCCTTCTGTGCTCATTCTCAAGTGGCTGCCTAAGGCTCTGTGGCTAGGCCTTTTAGAACATTCTTTTACGGTGTTGGGAGTAGAACTTGGACCCTCATGGAAGCTAGGCAGAAAATCTCAATCACTGAGCTACACCCTGATCTAGCTTTTTGAAGTAGCTAAAAATGAGAAACATGACCAAGGAAAGAGGCTTCGAATGTGGGGCTCAAGTTACAACCATCTCAGGGGGCAACAGAACCCTAGGCAGCTGCTGAAGAACTTTCTGGCAAAGATCTTCTGTGCCTATAGNAACAATAAATTGCAGGTGGTCGGGGGAGACTAATAGAACTTACACTTTCTGAAGCTTCCCAGCAACCCAGGGCTCTTGTTCTAAATGGGTGTAAGGCCCTATATTTTGTAAAAGCTTGAAATTGAAGCTCAGATATTGCCTCAGTGTGGAAGCCTTCCTTGAACATGTTGAGTCTGGCTCTANGCCCTTTTTTGGGGGGTCCTCCTACTTGTACCCATCCTCCCCTGCTCGTTGCAAAGGGAGTTCTTTTTATTTCATCCTGGGCAACTCTTCATTTTGAGTACTATTCTCTTGTCTTTTACCTCCACTTGAGTGGGAGCTCTTTGAGGGAAAATCTGGGAGTTCAACTTTGAGTTTGAGCCTAGCCCAGAGTCCTCTGAATGTTGACAGTGAATGACCAGTGTGACATCATCTCCGTTGGAAAGGAAGTCATGGGCTATGAGGCTGAGTTTAGCTCAAAATGGATGAAACTGAAAATCAGATCAATAGTGGACAACACACAGGCGGGTTCAGAGACCATCCNTGAGTTTCCAGGAGAAAGCCCACCACATTCCCTTGTGCAATCTCTTTCAACATCAGATGAGATACTGGGACATAAAACCCAGGCAGGAGAGGGTCAGAGCTTGAAAGGGTGAGTGTGTTTCCTGAATGGTTCCCATCTGATCTGAGGGTGTTCACACCCCAGACATGAAATAATATTTAACTATCTCCTGGCTTTCTTGGCACAAGAAATAGCAAGAGCAACAACCCAGAGGAAGGCAAGGGTGGTTCAAAGAGGGTTACTGGGATAAGACACCAGGCATTCATGGGAGATAGGATTAGAAGAAGAGGCCAGGGACACTAGCATCCTAGTACCTATAGAGCACAACCCTGTGTCTGGCATCACCGGACTCTGGAAGAGTAGAGAGCCTGTCCACTGAGGGCTGAGTCTGCACTTGGCACTTCCTTCCATGGTCAGTGGAGTTGATGGAGCACAGGGGCCCTGTGCCCATAGAGAGACTGGGAAGCTGTGGAATGGAAGGCATGGCAGGACACTGCTGCAGACAGGCTTCAAGTAGCCCACTGGACTGGAGATTGGGAACAGGGCTAATGACCAAGAAGGGTCTAGTGGGTTCTCCAGGGAGAGGAAGAGCCAAGAGCTGCAGCAGCGATTTCTTCCTTCAGCATTTGCTGCTCCTGCTTCTGCCAAGTGCAGTGTGATTAAATGTTCTGTAAGTGGAGCAGTGTGTGTGCATGTGTGTGTGTGTGTGTGTGTGTGTGTGTGTGTAGAGTCCAGAGGGCAGGAGAACTGTGGCATGGGGGGAAGGTAGTCTTGGTCTNCAACAGTCTTTGGTCCTGTCTCTAAGAGTGTTTGACACCATCACGAGCAGACCCCAAAGGCCTAGAGGGAGGGCTGCCCCAGCAATGCACACCACCAGCTGTGGTCAGGCACCTGACCCAGGTGGTGCCTTCCCCTTGCTTTACCAAAGCTGCTCCTGGACTGTGCTGGGGAGGAGAGCTACATGAGGCTTTGACCCTGCCATGTTTGTATTAATTATCCTGCCTATTTCTGATCCCAAGTTTGGAAGTTCAGGTGGAAGGCTGCTTCCTCTACCCATATAATTTCTTTCTATCTTATCTCTTTGTACCTTTTTAATCATGTGAACTCCAAAGGACCCAAACTATGTCATTTTTACATTTGTGTGACTGGTTGTGAGCTGGATACCTCCTGAGCTGAGAAACAGTGAAAAACANCCTCTAACACTTTTGGAAAACTTGATCAAACCTGGGACACCTATCTCCACTGTGGGAAGATGGAAGGCAATGNAGTCCTTTTCTGGTGTTTTCCAGTNCCCTCCTTTCTCAGCAACCACTTTGTTAGTAACCCCTCTTTAGTGTAACATTTTGCCTTGGTGTGAGATATGTGTTTCAATTGATAGGTTAGTGTCAATATATTAGTATCAACCAGTGTTATGGGGTTCTGAGCTTTTACACTTGTGTCTTAGTTAGGGTTTCTATTGAAGAGCCTCCACGACTATGGAAACTCTTATAAAGGAAGATGTTTAATTGGGGTGGTTTACAGTTTCAGAGGCTTCATCCATTACTATCATGGTGGCACATGGTGGCGTGCAGGCAAACATGGTGCTGGAGAAGGAGCTGAAGGAGCTGAGAATTCTACATCATGATCCAAAGGCAATAAGAAGTGAACTGAGACACTGGGCGTGTCTTGAGCATATATGAGACCTCAGCCTATCTACACAGTGACACACTTCCTCCAACAAGGCCACACCTACTCCCGACAAAGCCACACCTCCTAATAGTGTCACTCCCTGTGAGCTTATGGGGGCCAATTACATTCAAACTACCACAGCATGTAAAATGACATGTCATCACTATGACAGCATATAGTATAAAGAAGAGTTTCATTGTCCTATGAATCCTATGTGTCCCATCTATTCCTCTGTGAGAACAGTAACTATTGTATATTTATTTTTTATCATTTCCATACTTTTCTTTTCCCCCCAGAGTGCCATTTAGTTGGAGTCATACAACACACAGCCCTTTCAGAATGGTTTCTTACATTTATCATCATCCATTTAAGGTCCCTTCTTACATTTTCATGGCCCAGTTGCTCATTTCTTTCCATCCTTGAGTAATATGCCATTGTTTGGATGTANCACAGTTTATCCACTCACCCACTGAAGGGCATCTTGGTTGCTCCCAAGTTTTAGTACTTAGTAGCAGCTGCTCTAAGAGGCCATGATCAGGTTAAAGCATAGTTTTCAGCTGGTTTGGGTAAACACATAGGTGCATAATTGACACATCATGGTAAGACTAGATTTAACTTTGTAAGAAGCTAAACTGTCCTGACCACAGTTGAAGCCTTTGAAGCTCATGCACTGGTGTTCAAACCATGCTTTCTTCTTATTGGTTGCATTGCCTTTGGTAAGATGTCCAATTCCTTGGCTTTGTTTCCTTACTTGTAGAACATGGCTCACGACAACACCTGCCTCAAANGGCTGTTGTGAGAATGAAATTGTATTATGTATGGAAGGAACCAAAGCTTGGTGGTGGTGTATTGAAGTATCTAAGCCTAGGATGTGTGGGTATAACAAAGGACGACATTGAGAAAAAAAGACACTGAGATCAAGTCATGCTGGATTCAGAACATGCTTTAGATCAAAGACTGTGTTTTCAAAAGAGGAGACTCACAAAGGCCAGAAGGTGACCATGAGACCAGAGGGCCAAGATCTGGGTGATGCGGCTGTAAGCCTAGGAATGCCAGGCACCGCCAAAAGTTAAAAGTGGGAATGAATTATTCCAGAAAGAAGGACTCTTGGTGACATTTCACTTCTGGCCCTGTGAACCAAGGCAGAATGCATTTTGGTTGTTTTGGGCCACCTAGGAAACCAACACTTACTACGTGGTGGTCCTGGCACTATCATTGGCTCCAAAGCTTCTCTTTCCCCTGCAGGAAGGCTGAGTCCCCCCTCTCTGATGTCCCCCTGAGCCCTACACAGCGTCTGTCCCAGCCTGATACTCAGGTTTAGAGATGCCTTTGATACTGTCTTTGGAATGCTTAAAGGAAGGACAGGCATCAGCCAGGTCACCTGGATATCTGTAGTGCCCAGCCCAGGGCTGGCATAGAAACAGCATTTAATAAATATGGAAGGAGGATCTATGTTTCCAGGTCGCCATTGGCAGTCAGTTCCTGGACAGTCTCCTGCCTTCATGGCATCCTCCATTATCATGGTCAAATGCAGGGCATCTGGTACTCCTCCTCCACCCCTCCCTCCACATATGGCAGAATTAGGTGTGAACGAATCAAAAACATAAGGATCCCATTTACTCCCCCTCTGCTTCTTTTTAAACCATGTGCTTTTANAATTAATCAGCCAAGCATGACTGAGAGTTTTGACAAACCCAAAGTATTGAGAAAAACATTCAAGATGTTTTGATGATCTTCAGGGCAAAGGTAGTCAGGCTGTTGGCCCACACGTTCGCTCTGGGTGAAATTAGTGAGGGCTCTGAGAAACACAGTCTGCATTGGGCTGAGAAAGGATGGAATGGGTACAGGGACTTTGGCAACAGGACTCTACAACGACACCTGCTTGGATTCATCTCAGGATTTGTATTGCCTAGGAAGAAACCTGTGCTGGATGGGCAGAGAGACAGGGCACTAGTATCTGCCTGGCCTAGACTTGATGTCCTTGGTCCAGGAGATAGCTTAAGTGTTGCAGCTCCTATAAGCTGGTGACTACATGAGGCATACAGAGATTTTTGTCCTGCTAAATTCTGAGGATCTAGAGGTCAAAGGGCTTATTCTTCAATGCCCAGTCTTCTGTGTCCTTGAGAAAACAAGTAAATCACATGCTTCTTATTTAAAATCAATGCCTGCTTTATTTTTTGAGACATGAATATTGCTTCATTGATCTCTAGGCTCCAATCACTGTCTGAACATCCATGTGCCAAGTGCAGAAGGTGTCTTGACATCACTGAGGTCCATGGAGTACCTAATAATGTCATGGTAATCATGAAGGCAAGAACAGAAGTGTTCATTGGTTTATAAAAAGGCATGGGCAGCATACTTCTTAGAGAGTAAATCCTTTGTCGTAGTTAGTTTNTACTGCTGTGAAGAGACACCATGACCATGGCAACCCCTATAAAGAAAAACACCTAATTGGGTGGCTTAGAGTTCAGAGGTTTAGTCCATTATCTTCATGGCAGGAAGCATGTGGTACATGGCAGACATGGTGCTGGAGAGGTAGCTAAGGGTTCTAAGTCAGGATCTGAAGGCAGTAGGAAGAGAGAGACACTGGGCTTGCTTTGAGTTTTGAAACCTCAGAGCCTACCCCCAAAATCACACTTCCTTCAACAAGACCACACCTACTCCAACAAGGCCACACCTCCTAATCCCTGTCAAGTAGTGCCACTCCCTAATGACCAAGCATTCAAATCCATGCACCTATGGGGACCATTCCTATTCAAACCACCACATTCTTCAAAATGCCATTGTAGTGGTTTAANAGCTTCCCTGTCTTAGAGCCCTGGTGCTGCTGCTGAGAGTCAGGCAAGTCCTTTCATGGGAATTTGATAGGGTGAACTTCCTCTATGCACGGGGGATAGCTGAGCTGCAGTTGGCTAGCTGGAGAACCAGGAGCCAGTGTACCTGTAGGTGTAGGGTGGTAGGATCTACTCTCCATTTAAGGCCTTTTTCTTGGCAAGGGGGTGAGCTGGAGGAGCTGTTGAGACAGTAATCAGTGGGGTCCAAATAATGCCTCCTTTTGGTGAATGTGGAAAAGGATATCAGAGAGGACTAGTTATAAGGCNAAAAAATCTACTTATAACCCACCATTTTAATTTGCTTTTCTGTAGCTGGGATAAAACATGGTCTAAAACCAAACTGGGGAGGAAAGAGTTTGCTTGGCTTACACTTTCAGGTCACAGCCCATCACTGAGCGAAGTCAGGATAGGGACTGAAGCAGGAACCCAGAGGATGAAACTGAAGCACAGACCATAGAAGAATGCTCCTGATTGGCTAGCTCCCTCTGCACAGGGGTCCCACTGCCCACAGTGGGCTAGGCACTCCTCCATCAATTAGCAATTTAAGAAAACNCTCCATAGATATTCCCACAGGCCAATCTGATGGAGATAATTCCTCAACTGAGGCTCCCTCTTCCCAGGCACGCCTAGATTTGTGTCAATTACTAACCAGTATACCCACCTTGGACAGATAGCTGCAATTATATATCCTTCCAGTTGTATCCTGTGTATGGTTATGCCTGTCTCTTATACACATCTAGATGTGTATAAGAGACAGGGAATCATGCTATAGTTCATCATATAAGGTAAGGAGTGAGGGAGACCTTCATAGACCAGGAGATTCATAGAGCTCTCACTTGATTTCCCTTAAGAACAAAAAGGCACAAGTGGCCTTGCTATGACCTCAGTCTCATGTGTAGGGGGTGTGCATTTCTTTGGCAACTGAGTTTTTACAGTTTCCTGACCCATGATGGGGACTGACAAGGGGAAAGTGTCTTGGGAAGCCATCAATGGGAACCAGTGCCATGTTTCATGGACAGCAGGGCACTGTTATTTCTGACAGAAACTTGAAGGATAGGGTCTGTCTCTTATACACATCTAGATGTGTATAAGAGACAGATCTATGCATCTCTGTGATTACCTTCAGTCTTTCCCAGGGGACCCCGCTACCAAGTAAAACCCAAGGAAGAATGCATGGCTAACCTTTTGGAGTTCTATCTGATACTGGCACTGAAGTGAGGACAGGGAATCATGCTATAGTTCATCATATAAGGTAAGGAGTGAGGGAGACCTTCATAGACCAGGAGATTCATAGAGCTCTCACTTGATTTCCCTTAAGAACAAAAAGGCACAAGTGGCCTTGCTATGACCTCAGTCTCATGTGTAGGGGGTGTGCATTTCTTTGGCAACTGAGTTTTTACAGTTTCCTGACCCATGATGGGGACTGACAAGGGGAAAGTGTCTTGGGAAGCCATCAATGGGAACCAGTGCCATGTTTCATGGACAGCAGGGCACTGTTATTTCTGACAGAAACTTGAAGGATATAGTCAGGGAGCTTCAGAGCTCATCTCCCTTTAACTCCTTTCATTTGTCAGCATAAAAGGATTCTTAATCCATAATGCTTATTATGAACCTAATTAGGTGGAGAGTCCTAGAGTGGCCATTGTTTCAGGAGTGCTCTCTTTGGACTGGATCTAAACAATGGAGCCTCCAGCTATGGACCTGAAGCAATGGGGCATACAAAGGCCCCTTTATATATTCTTAGTTGTAACAAACTTGAGAGACAGAGGGAGGGGTAGCATCTATCACCTTGATTTAGAATTTGTAAATTCTCCAAACTTGTGCTCTAAGCTATTCTATGTGTTGGTGGCCTTGCCACCTTACTGGGTGGCACACTTATCCACTAGATTGAGGACATTATGTAAGTGAACCCTGGAAATGCCAGATTTCCTAGAAATTTGTCAAGATGTCTATGTGCAAAGGGCGAGCTCACACGCTGTGAGACTGAGCTCTAGTTTTGGTGATCTAGANCAGGCCTGGCCAACTTTTCCTGTAAAAGGCCACAGAGGGGATAATTTTAACATTGAGTACAGGGTCTCATTTGCCATTACTCAGCTCTGTAGCTGTAGAGAAAAGGCAGCCATAGACAAAATGTAAACCAGCGAGTGTGGCTATGTTNCAACAAAATTTTATTACCCAAAAGGACTTTGGGCAGTTCTTAGTTTGCAGACCCCTGATCTGGAACATGTCAAACATCTCCTCAAAAGATGGCCAAGTCATCTTTTCTGTGTTTCTGCCCACTAACAAAGTGACATGGTGTTAGTGTCTGTCTTAGATTGAGTGTTGTATCCAATTACTATGGACTGCATTATTACACAGTGAACATTTAGTTTTCACGGGGTGCCAGCATGTTTGGATCTGGGCAAGGGTCCTCTTCCAGGCTGGCGACTGTGGCCTTTTCATTGCCTGCTCCCNCAGTAGGACCAAAGTTTGAGGGCTGNGGGGTCTTTCATAAGGACATTAACCTCAGTTGTGACAGCTCTACTCCAATGCCTTTAGTTAGTTCCTAAGGCCTCACCTTCTTCTAATGTCACCTCCTTGGGGGGCCTAGGACTTCACTGTGTGAATTTAGGGACATTGCAAGCAAAGTTTATCACAGTGGGTTTTTCAGAAATTCTAAATCTGTTGATGTCACACTTAAGTATACTGTTGTCCCATATGTGCCAGGGACCTGAGAACCAAGCAGCTTTATAAAATGCCCAAATGAAAGACTTAGTTCTTGTAAATCACTGTTCCGGTGGCTCTTCATTCAATTCCTTTGAACTGGTACATTTACATAAACTAAGAGACTGAGTGGTGTATTGTGAAGACACTATCTTACTCACTTTCCTACTGCTGTGATACAATACCCTGACAAAAGCAACCTNGGGAAGAAAGAGCTTCTTTTGGCTTAAGGTTCCAAAAGTCTAGAGTCCATCATGGAGGGAAAGGGATGGCATCAGAAGCATGAGGCTCGTTTGGCAGTCAGGGGGAAAGAAGGTCCCATTTTATCCACACACAGGAAGCAGACAGAAGAGGAAGTGAGGCCAGGGTATAAAACCTCAAAGTCCATCCACAGTGGCACACTTCCTCCAGGAAGACTTCACCTCCTAAGGGGTCCATAATCTTTCCAGACAGTACCACCCACTGGGGCCCAAATGTTCAAATCCATGAAATGAGGAGGGGACATTTCTCACCCAGACCTCCACAGACACCACCCTCACATTCCTATCTAATCCCGGCTGGGCATCAGCACTGCCTATCCTAAGGTGATGTGGGAACCCTGAGTGACCTGAGTGTAGTGGTGGTACTTACAAGGATTGCAGATTTGGCTAGCCATCGACAAAGAAACATGTCAGCTCAGTTAGTCAACTCTCAACTCCACTTCTCTAAACATCCAGAGGCCTTCTGTGTAGCTAGGGTGGCCCTCTGAAGTTGAGACATAAACTGACCTACAGTAGTGAGGGGGAGGCAGAAAGACAGACCGACCGAGCAGAGCACTGGTCATTTCTGCTCTTTTCTGTCACTAACAATGGCTTCCATCTTCTCATCTGTCCTGTGGCTGTGGTGGTCCCAGAATTCCATGAAGAGGAGCAGTTTCCTCCACCTATTCTTAGAGCTACTCTCTTGGATTCTCCACCACAGTGGGGCACTGACAAGACCTTATTGATCAGGACATGTGAGTCCTCAGAAAATGCTAGTCATCTGGGAAGAGGGAAGCAGAGCAAAGGCAAGCCAATGCAACTCGTCTGTATTGAGCTGCCCACTACTCTGGGGGAAGGGTTGGGTTTTATCCCGTTGGGACTGCTACAGTATTTCCCCCCAGTGTTCTGTGTCAGAAGTGTTGTGAGTGTGGTGATGTTGAGAGGTGGTGAAACCTTAAGGAGGCAGGGTCTAATGGGAGGTGGTAAGGTTTCTAGGATGCTGCCCACAAGGACTAATGCTGGTCTCATGGACTAAGTCCTCTAGAGCAGGTTATTATAAAGCAACGCTACCTACCCGTGATGCTTGGCACCTTCCTGCATGTGGCTGGCTTTATCTTCATTTCTTTGTCACGTTGTAATAAAGCCACAGAGTTGGACCATGCTGTCTGGGTTCTCCAGCTGTCAGAATTGGAAACTAAAGGACGTCTTTATAAAAGACTCAGCCTCGGGTATTCTATTATAGCAACAGAAAGTGGACTAATACAGAGACAGTCTGAAAGCTCCAGAACTACTCATCCAAGTGATAGAACAGGGAAGCGTCTGTCCATTGCCTATGTGTCACCTCATGGAATACTGTTCCCCCTTATTTCTAGATTTGTCTGGCCTCATGGAGGTCATATCACAGTATTAGAGAAGTTCCAGTTCAGAAAGTCAAAGACGGGTAGTGCAGCTAAGGTACTATAGAAGGCTAAACCTTGTAGGGTCATTGTTTCAATACCAAGTGGAATTGAAGATAGAAAGGGATGACCTGGATAAACAAACGAGGTGACAATACACTGCATACTGTGGGCCTTATGAACGTTCCCCTTTAAGTTAGTCTTTCCGCTAACACTCAGTCATCAGCTTCACTGGCCAGTCCTAAGTCTCTAGCATATAGAATGTAATACAAAGGCAGTAGGTAGGTCACCATGACAGCTACTCACTATTATCGTGCTTTCCATTCTGTAGCTGACCTGGACGGATAATGAAATGTCATATTGAAGATTCAGATGGAGAAATAGACGAGAGGAGGTGACCAGCTGCAGGTTATGGGTATTTTCTTTCAGTCACTCAGGTGGTTTCTGAATTGGTACCAATGGGTAGTGGAACCANGAATTAGACATTGGATCTTGCCTCTTGTGACTGCACTTCACAATCTTGCTTAGGATGTTTCCAGCTGACTTGTAGCTCTGTGTATCTGTGTAACCCTAGGAAGTACCCAGTCAGGAATGATCCTCCCGGGGGAGGAAATTATGTTGAACTGGAAGTCATGGTGACTCTCATCTACTTGGGCTCCAGAAGCCAAGAAAGGACAGTTAGTGTGGTCAGGAGAATAAAGGTGTAGAGAACAGTTTGATGGAGCTCTGGNTATTCTCCTGGTTTAATCACACTACAGCTTCATGTTTTAAGGCTTACAGAAAACTGTTATGCCCTTGTAGGAATGAGATCACAANGGAAGTGAACTGTTCAGCCCTTTCCATTAAAGTAGACCTCTGGTAGGTTGTGTACGGACAAAAGAATAGAACTACTCTATCACAGTAACTGGATGCCCACAGTCACACACAGTCACCACTATGAATCTACATCCTTTGGGAGAAAAGAGAATCATGTTATCTTCCTGCTTATTGGAGGAAGGTGTCAGGGGCTGAGCAGGG